>PVJS01038674.1:0-19277 GCA_004027185.1 Glis glis
CACGCTTGTAATCCCAGTACTTTGGGAGGTGGAGACCGGAGGATCCGGGTTCGAGGCCAGCCTCAGCTCTCTCTCTCCCTCTCTCTCCCTGTCTCTCTCTCTCTCTCTCCTTAGTGAGGCCCTCCGCAACTTTGTGAGACCTGGTTTCAAAATAAAGTATAAAAAAATAGGGCCGGGGGTGTAGTGCGGAGGTAGAACGCCCCTGGGTTCAATCCCTGGTACCGGGAAAAAAAAAAGAACAAATGGTGCAGTTAGGACAATTTACCTAGTCCACCTTCTTTCATTTGCCTTACAATAAGTCCTTAGGGTTTAGGATCAATTGACTCAGCATGTGATTGATTAGTGTATCCATATTCTTTGTTCAAGCAGATGATTCAGTAGACTGTGTATTTTCCAGGAGACAGAAAAAGATTTTAGAAAAGAACGAAATCGGTCCTGAGGTCAGTGAGCATACTACCATTACTCTTGCACTACTCACATGAGACACACATACATATACATTGCTTATTTAGTTGGAAGTATGTCTTTCTTATCTTGGCTTTCCCAATGACAAATCCTAAGACTAAAATTGAAAATAATGATGCAGTATCAAATAGGCAGTATATTTTTGTTTCCCATTTCCAATCAGCAAAATATCTTGATTTGATTTCAGGAATAATTCTGAATCTATCTGATACTATTCCTTTCCTTCAATTTCTACCGTCATCAATCAAGTTCTCATTTCTTGTGCTTTGTAATTTTATAATAGAGTTCTGATTATATTCCTTGCATCCCATCCTCTCCACCTTGGTAGACTTTTCACTTGTCAGCCTTAAGAAGCTACCTAAATTCAAATATGGTCCTTAACAAAATCTTTAAATCTTTAAATGTTCCATAAAAGTAATTTCAAAATTTTTCTAGCAGAGGAATAATTTATTCCACATCAAATCCATGTGAACCCTGACATTTAATTAATGATACACTTATCTATAATTAAAATTTTACGATGAAATGTTAAAATTTGCATGTTATAAAGCCAAATATTAATTTATTTGAAAATCATTTTGATTTCAATGTTTTAAAACTATTCTAGATAAGTTGTATTTTATGTTAATTTTGTTTTGTAATGGTTTGGATTTAGAATGTCACATAGCCTTCATGGAAACAAGGTAGCAATGTTGGAAACAGGACTGGGTTGCTAAGGAATGGTCCATGGGGGTGTGGCCTTGGTATTATATGGTTCCTCCTTCTCCTGTTATCTCTCTGCTTCAGGCCTCAAGGATTTAAGAGCAGAACTTAATGCTCTTAAGCATTAAGATCTTGCAAATGCAAGATTTCTCTCTCCACTTCCTGCTTCCATGCCTTGAGGTCCGCAGACCCCAGCCTCACATGGACTGACCCCCAAAGTCTCCAAAAATTGTGAGCAAATACATCTTACTTTCTCTAACTTGTGTGATCAGTTGTTTTGGATTATAGCAGAAAGAATGTTGACCAATACATTTTTCTTCTTGAATTTGGATCTATACTATTAAGAAAATCTTGACTGCTGGTCAATGCGAATCATAATCTCATTGTAAGATGTATATTGAAATATACCCAAATCATCTAGCAGTGGTACTGCATATCTATAATCCCAAGTACTTGGGAGGCTGAGACAAGAGGATTGCAAGTTCAAGGCCAGTCCCAGCAATTTAGAAAGACTGTGCTTTTAGGATAAAAAATAAAAAGGACTGATGGCATAGCTCAGAGGTTGAATGCCCCTGGGTTCAATCCTTGTACAAAATATATAACACACACCCAAATAATTAATCATTAAGGATTATAACACATGTTTTAAACTTGTAAGGTTCAGTTTACATGGGCCAGAGTGTTTAAAGTGTAAATAAACTGTCATGTTGTTTTCAAAGTTGATGTACAAACTTGTCATTTTTGTGTGTGTGTGTGGTGTGGGGGATTGAACCCAGGAGCATTCTACCTTCAAGTTACACCCCCAGACTGATTTTATTTTTTATATGGAAGCAGGATCTTGCTAAGTTGCTGAAAGCCTAAGTTGCTGAAGCTGGCTTCCAACCTATGATCCTCCTGTCTCAGCTTCCAAATACCAGTATTTATAGATGTGGGCCAGAGTGTCTGGCAGTCACAGTTTTGACATAGTAAATTTTTCATTTACAGAGATTTTGAGAATAGATTTTCAGCAACTTTTATTTTTCAGGTTGTATTTTCTCAAAAGTATTGTATATAGCTTTTCTACCTGCCAAAAAAAAAATCTTTCAAAAATCTGAAACCTCTGTTGCTCATCCTTTAAATTAATTTCTGCCAAACTGTCAAAGTTCAGGTTGATAAGTGAGCTGAAACTTTGAATCTTTGCATTGAATTCTGAATCCTCAGCAAGGTGTTAATTTTTCAGCACTGAATCATCAAATTAAGTTTATTTAGCTCCTGGAAAATAGCAAAGCATGCAAAAATTGGCTAAATTACATAGTAGCAGGTAGGCATTTTAATAGTGTATTTTCTTTGTCATGGAAAAATAGTGCTCTCTTGTCTCATTACAAGAATTTATAACAGCATCTTCCCACAGAACAATAAGCTTTAATAGAAAAGAGGACATTTGACAAATCATATCCTGTTTCATTAAAAATAAAAAAAAATCTGGAACATCAGCAATTTTAAAACTTATTGAATTCATGTCTATATTCACATAGTTAACATACTTTTTCATCCATGTTGGCACCAACTAAATTACTGATGCTTACCTATGTAATATTGCCTTAGTATATGAATGTCTTATGATAGATTTAATATGAGCTGATATTCCTCTATTCTGCCATTGCTTTTACTCAGCCCATACAATTGTCCTTTGATTTTTCACTAGTTGATAAGTAAAATTTATCTAGATACACAGAAATACATACTCCTTTCATAGGAGTACTTATCTTACAGAAAGATTAACACCGAAGCTCTCAGCCAAATAACCTGGAAATATTTTTCACAGACATAAATTCTCTAT
Organism: Glis glis; assembly: GCA_004027185.1. Taxonomy (NCBI): domain Eukaryota; kingdom Metazoa; phylum Chordata; class Mammalia; order Rodentia; family Gliridae; genus Glis; species Glis glis. The sequence goes on from PVJS01038674.1 coordinate 2,987, forward strand.
TTTTTCATCAGATATATTAAATATGCAATTATTTCATTTAGATTAACTTGAAAAATTGTCCTCCCCCACTGGCCCCCCATATCTATTCTTTGTCCTGCCTTTTTCTTCTTCCCAGAGTTTACCTTGCCCTCTAGAGTATAAGACTTTGTGTGCCTAGTTTACTGTGGTACATTATGAACCATGAAAAGTTATGTTCTCCAAGTAGGTGCTCAATAAATGTACTTTTGAAAGAATTAAGGATGCATATTCTTGATTTCTTTTTCTTTTTCCTTTTTTTCTTTTTGTCTTTTTTTTGTACTGGGGATTGAACTCAGGGGTATTCTACCTCTGAGCTCTACCCCCAGCACACCCCTGCAACACACACTTTTTGAATTCTGATATACAGTCTTGATACATTGCTGAGGGTCTCACTAAGTTGCTGAGGGCCTCGCTAAATTGCTGAGGCTGGCCTTGAACCTGTGTTCCTTCTGTCTCAGCCTCCCAAGTACTGAAATTGCAGGCATGCGCCACCACGTCCAGCTTTGATTTAGTTTGTGAGCTAAATTATACCAATTGTATTTTTATAGTAGCGTTCTTATTTATAATACTTGTAGCAATATCAGCATCATAGAATCTAATTAACATTTCTTCTAAAGATGTATTTCTCTTCATTACATATGTGCATTTACATTGTCAGATTAATTTTTATTTGCATAATAATTCTGGTAACAGAGTAATTGAATTTAGGCTAAAACAACAAGAATTATTTTATGTTCTCATTATATTTTATTTTAATATAATGTAACTTGGCAAGGGCCATATAATCATTTTGAAAACATCATTGTAAAAGTTTCTTTTAGATTTGCACAATATATACTTGAATAATTACTAAGCCCAAATTAAATTAAATTTTTAGTTACTTTATATTTTTGTGACATTTTGTATTATAACTATTATTAGAATAAAACAGCAAAAATTAATATCCAAGTGCTGTGGTTCTCATGAAAGAAGGCTCCCCATTTCCTGAAGTTGAAATAGGGGTATAGTTCAGACTCCAAGAATAACCCTATATGGGAGTGCAATGTAACTCCAACCTAGTGGAGAACATTAAACAAGACATTTAGCATATCGCAGGAAAACTATTCCCTCCAATAATATATTTATAGAGTTCCAACTGAATTCTTCCTTGCCCTTCCAAGTAAACACAGACACACACACACACACACACACACACATATGTATAGATTGTAGTTCATCAAAGAAATCAAAAGGTGACACTAGAGATGGAGGATTCCTACATAATATAGTAAAGAAAATACATTATAATAAATCTCTTAAAATAGACATCATCCAGACAAATAAATTAAAGGAAATAAAAGCAATAGAGTTTACATATCAAAGACAGGCGAGAAACACTAAAATACAAATTTAAATTTTAAGAAAAGTATGAATTTCACAGACACACAAAAAGATGCCATGGGAAAATTTATTGTTAAAACATAACTCACTATGGCATGATCTCACAGATTTGATGATCAAATGAAAGAGATAAAAATGGAGGTTATTAGAACTAGGGAAACAAATTGATGACCAAAAACACCATAGTAATGCATGTAAATCTATGTTTATAGCTGCACAATTCATAATTGTCAAACTATGGAGCCAGCCGAGCTATCCATCAACAGATGAATGGATTACAAAATTGTGGGATATATACACAATGGAATTCTACTCAGCCTTAAAGAACAAAATTATGTCATTTGCAGAAAAATGGATGGAACTGGAGAATATTATACTAAGATTAGATGGTCACAAAAAAATGAAAGGTCGGATGATCTCCCTCATATTCGGAAGCTAGGGAGAAATTGGGACACAGGAGGAACTACAGACAAAGGAGGAGAAACCTTAGTGGAATGAAGGAGGAGACCTAACTGAGGGAGATGGGAGGGGGAAGGAAGACTTGAAGAGGGAAACATCTCAATGGCCATGTTGCACATACACAAACTTATTAAAGCTAATATATGTATTGATCATGGGAAGGTGGGGAGGGAGAGGGAGTGGGGTGGGAACTGGGGGAGGGCTCAACAAGTACTGTGTGCATGTATGCCTCTATCACCCTGAACTTCATCAAGCTATATGATTGCAATGCACCAATAAAAGAAAAAATATTGATGACCAAAATAAATCCAGCAAAAAAGCTAATGTATATGTTGGAATTTAAATAACTCAGATCATTTATTTAAAGATAAAGTTTTTTTTCTTTTGAAGAACAAATTGGTATTTTATTAAATAAAGACAAGAAATTCACTGGAAGTCATGAATTAATTCACCTGAAAGTATCTTTTAGTCACTTGAAGAGAAAAAAAAAAGATAAAATCCCCCAAGTAATCCAATAAAAAGGTTAATAATAAAAGTTAATATTTTATGCTAGGTGTGTAGTAGTACACTCCTCTAATCCCAGTCCTTGAGAGACTGAGACAAGAGGATCACAGTTTTGAGATAAGCTTCAAAAACTTAGGGAAACCCTCATCAACTTAGCAAGACCCTATTTTAAAATATAAAATTAAAAGGACTGGGGGTATAGCTCAAAGGTGGAATGCCCCAGAATTCAATCCCCAGTATCCATTTTTTCCTGAGAGAAGAATAAAATTTGTAAATTTGAAGGTCCAACCATGTTTTTAAGATAAAAAAAATTATCCATAGTGAAGACATTAAATTATAGCCATGTTCCATTATTAAATGTCAAATACAGAAGAAAAAATGTATTCAGAACTCAAGAAACACAACTTAATGATCCATAGTAAGGAAAACAACATGGTTGACTTCTCATTTCCAACATAGCAACAGGCAAGTCAACAGATAGTGGAGATGTCTACAGTATGGGACAAAAAGATAGGTGGAAAGAGCAGCCTCATAGTGGCAGACCAAGATCAGTTGTCATCGCTGTGCAAAGACAGCATATGGATACTTATAAATTTGAAAACAAAATCCAGAATTGACTCAGCAATAAGCAAAGAAACAAAACAGCCAAAATCCCTCGCCTAATAACAATGAATGGTAGATAATCAATACCTACAACTGACAAAGTGTTTGGTCCCCAAAGTTTGTACCTTTGATAGTTGTGCAAGGGCAAGGAGCCTGGTAACTCAAGAAGGGCAGTATTAATGAGCCCCTTATGGATACAGAAGGACATGGTTAAGTCCAGAGAATAAAGCAACACATTCATATTCAGAACTTCATTTGGAGAATTGATTTATAAATACTGGTATGAACATTGAATCCATTTACATATGAAACTAAGAAAAATACCATTGGGGAATTGTGTTTATAGAAGGAAATATGAATAGTCTAAATCTAATCAGTCTAAAGCAATAGCATAACTTGATGGAGACTGGAATGCAGGAAGAGAATGAAGTTAACATTCTTCAGAGAATTCTAATATTAAATTGCACAATTAATTGTGACTTCTTATTTGTTTATTTATAGTTATTTATTTGTTTATTTTTATTTATGTATACTGGGGATTGAACCAAGAGACATTCTACCTCCGAGCTACACCCCCAGCTCCTCCCTTTTGTAAAAATTTGAAACAGGGTCTTGCTAAGTGGCTGAGTCTGGCCTTGAACCTGCAATCCTCCTACCTCAGCCTCTGAGCTCAAATTCATTATTACTTCTTTTAATATTCTTCAAACACTAAATTTACAGAATTATCACTTTGAAGTAAAATATTCTATAGGAAATAAAGAATTATCTAAAGCTGCATTGTTTAGTTCCATATGTGACTACTGAGCAATTGAACAGTGGCTGGACTAAAATGTGATGTCTTCCAAGTGTAAATAAATTCTGAATTTCAAATACTTACCTGAACAAAAAATAGAGGGGGGAATCTGCCACATGAAATACGTGGCACTGACTTAGTATTGAAATGATAGTATTTACTATTTAGAATATATTGGGTTAAATAAAATGTGTATTAAAATGAATTTCATCTGTTACTTTGTATGCTGATAAAATGAGATCAATAGAAAATTTAAAATTATATGCTCCACATATTATGATTCTACTGGACAGCACTGATTGAACACACTTGATTTATTTTATGTATTTTATGTCTGGTAGTGCATTAGTATAATAATTTTATATAAACTTGAGAAATACATACAAAATAATTTAGCATAATAGAAATAATAGTATAGAAAGATATTAAGATACTGTTACATTCTCTTTTTTGAGATTTGACCATTTTCCATCTTCATATGTTTTTAAGCAATATTATGCCAGCCTTATTTTGCTATCACTTCTACAAATGTCTACTGGTAAGAAACAAAATATACAGCACTTTAAGCATGTGGTTTGTGTTAACTTTTTGAATTTTCTTTGCTAGCACAACATTTATTGATCTGCTTTTTACTGTATTGTATTTTATTTCACAGATAATGGTTCCCATCATTACTGTTTCATTGTTTCTGAGAAACTTGCTGAATTGAAATCTCATTACCATTTACAATTACCAGTTGCAGCTCTATCTCCCAGCAAAATTCTTGAAATAAAAGCCACTAGATTTATTTTTGTGCACTTGTTCCATCCTTAGCACCCTGTAGTTGTACTGATCTGAATCCCTTTCTTTCTCAGAACTCTAATAAAGCAAATGGCTTTAGGGTTGCTTATCAAACTAAATATTCTCATTGTCCTTGATGTTCAATAAGGTCTTAAGTCGTTAACTTGTTTGCTACCAGCCCTTTTCTTCATCTGAGAATCCATTCTTGACTGTGCTATCTCCTTGGCATGCACCCCATAGCTTCACTATCTCCTCTGAGATAGTGACCCATAAATCCCTCTATTTGCCTTGACATCTTACTGAACTCCAAATCCATGTTCAACCCTGATTCAAGTGCCTCTTTGTTTAAATGTTTATCATCAGCAATTCAGCAGGTCCCAAACTAAATATGACTTGTTTTACTAGTCCACAATACTTTGCCATTTCTATATTTTTTTCAATAGTGTTTCCATTCTCTACTTACATAGCAATGAAACCTGTTAGGTTTTACTCTTTCATCTTGTTTATCCACCCTGAAGCCAACTAATTCCTTTGTGTATATTTTCATTCTACTTTGTGATCTCTTGTCTAACTCTTTATTTTTCCCTTGGAAAAACAGATATAACTTTCTTTTATTTTTGAACATTTATTGGTGTATTATAGGTTCATATCATAATGTATATCATAAGGATTGTGACATATATGCACTTGGTGGACTTTCTCTTGCTCCCTCCCCACTCCCCCCTTCCCAATACAGGATACTGAGATTGGCATTGGTAATTTAACATATATAAATAATGTCAGTGGAAGTTATTCCTTCATTGATTCTCCCTCTCCCCTCCTTTCCCTTAGACTACCTCCCTGGCTCCACTGGAGTTTCTCCTCCATTATTTGAAGTTCCTCTGGTATCCCAATTATTCCCTGTCTTCTGCATATTAGAGAAAACATATGACCTTTCAGTTTTTGCAACTGGCTAATCTCACTTAACATGATGTTCTCTGGGTCCATCCATTTTTCTGCAAATGACATAATTTTGTTCGTTATTACTGAGTAAAATTCCATTGTGTGTATATTCTGTAATTTTGTAATCCATTCATCTGTTGATGGGTACCTATGTTGGTTCCATAATTTGGCTACTGTGAATTGTGCTACTAAACATAGATATGCATACATTACTATAATATCCTTATTTTAGTCCCTTTGGAAAGATACTCAGGAGTGGTAAAGCTGGGTCATATGCTGGATCCATTCCCAATTTTCTGAGGAATCTCCACACTGATCCTCATAGAAGCTATACTATTTTGCAATTACACCAACAGTGTAGAAGAGTTCCTATTTCCCCACATCCTTGCCGGCATTTATTGTTGTTTTATTTTTTTGTGTGTGTGTTACTGGGGTTTGAACCCAGGGGCTCTCTACCTCCGAGCTATACCCCCAGCCCTATTTTATTCTTTTATTTTGAAACAGGGTCTCACTGGGTTGTGGAAGGTCTCACAAATTGCTGAGGCTGGCCAAAAATCTGCAATCCCTCCTGTCTCAGCCTCCCACGTACTAAGCATGCACCACCACATTGGCTGTTGTTTGACTTCTTTTTTTTTTTTGCGGTACCGGGGATTGAACCCAGGGGCGTTCTACCTCCGCGCTACACCCCCGGCCCTAATTTTTTATGCTTTATTTTGAAACCGGGTCTCACGAAGTTGCGGAGGGCCTCACTAGATAGATAGAGGAAAGACAGAGAGAGAGAGAGAGAGAGAGAGAGAGAGAGAGCGCACGCACTGAGGCTGGCCGCGAACCCGGATCCTCCGGTCTCCGCCTCCCAAAGTACTGGGATTACAAGCGTGCGCCACCACGCCCGGCTTGTTGTTTGACTTCTTAATGATGCCATTCTGATTGGGGTTAGATGGAATCTCAATGTAGTTTTTATTTGCATTTTCCTGATTTCTAATAATGTTGAACAGTTTTTCATGTACTTATTGGCCATTTGTAATTCTTCTTTTGTGATGTGTCTATTTAGTTCTGTTGCCCATTTCTTGACTGGGTTATTTGTTTTTTTTTAGTTTTATGTCTTTTGAGTACCTTGTATATTCTAAATATTAGTTACCTATTAGAGGGAAAGCTGGCAAAGATCTTCCTCCCATTCTGTAGGCTCTCTCTTTAGATTCTTGATGATTTCCTTTGATGAGCAAAAACTTTTTAGTTGAATGCCATCCATCTATTAATTCTTGTTTAAATTTCCTGAGCTTTGGGGTCTTCTTGAGGAAGTTTCTCCATCTTCCTATATGTTGGAGTATTGGATCTATGCCCTACTCTAGTAATCTCAAAGTCTCTGGTCTAATTTCCAGGTCTTTGATCCAACTTGATTTGGCTTTTGTGCAGGGTGGAAGGTAGGGATTTAATTTTATTTTTCAACAAATGGATAACCAGTTTCCCCAACACCATTTATTGAAAAGGCTCTTTTCTCTAACATATGTGTTTGGCATCTTTGTCAAAAATCAATTGGCTAGAAGTGTGTGGGTTTTTTTCCGTATCTTCTATTCTGTTCCATTGGTCTATGTGTCTCTTTTTGTACCAACATCATGCTATTTTTATTACTAAAGCTCTCTTGGCTAATTCTATTGTACCATCTTTGCTGCCTCTTTTTGAAACAATAAAAATAATCACTCAGTCTCCTGGCTCCTTTTTCTAATCTATATAATATGTGATATAGTGGTTACTGGATCTTAAAACACTGAAATTTATCTGAATCACTATAGGACTTCTACTTCTACACAAGAGTAACAATTGTCATACATTTTTTAACATGGACATTTTTCAACATTCTCATAATAAATATATGAACTATGTGAACACATGATTTTAGACATTGCATTAGTTTTTTATTGTTTCCATACCAAATTATCACATATTTAATATCAAGGACAGAACCTATTTATGATGTCACAGTTCTGAATGGCCCTACTCCATGTTTCACAAGGCCAGAACCCAAATGTGAGCCTGTTGGGCTCTTACTGGGAGACTGAAAACAATATGTTTGCAAGTTCATTCAGGTTGTCTCTGAACTCTCTTTTGTAGGACTCAAGTCCCCATTACCTTGCTGATTAGCAGCCACAGTGACAGTTGTGTTGTAGAACTCATGTCCCCATTTCCTGGCTAACAGACAAGACTCATTCTTTACTTCAAGAGCCTTCTTACATTCTCTGGCTCAGGTCTCCTTCATCCTAAAAGCAAGTATTAGCTGGGTGCTGTGTCACATAATTGTAATCCCAGTACTTGGGAGGCTGACAGGAAGATCACAAGTTCAAGGCCAGACTCATCAACTTAGCAAGACCCTGTTTCAAAAATCAAAACTAAAATAGGGATTGGGTGTAGCTCAGAGGTAGAATGCCCCTGGGTTCAATCCCCAGTATAAATAAATAAATAAATAAATAAATAAATAAATAGCCTAGAACTATGATTCAAGTTTTATCATACATAAAATCTTGCTGACTTTCCCTTGTGACAAATCTCTCCATCCCCATTCATTACATCTCTCTACTGCTTATAGTCAGACAAGTTTTTCTGCTTTAATGACCCATGTGATTAGATTGGTCCCACCCAGACAATAAGGATAATATTTTTATTTTAATGTTTATATCCTTCCTGGCATTCAAATGTGCATATTTTTGAGTTAGGAGTTTTTATTTCTCCCATAGATATATGCAGGTATAGATAACTATTAGGAGATGAAAGATTACTTCAGGAAACTAATCTATAATTGGAACTCCAGATCCTCTAGGAGGTAATTCAACATGGAAGAAACGTTCAAAAGTTGTGAGTCATCACAGGGTGCCACACATTACAGAATTTCTTCTGAAAACTTTGAACACTGACTCTTGAACATGTAAAGTCTTTGGGGATGAACTAACAGTACTATGCTTCTAAAATCTCTTGTTCTACAAATTTCCACAAAAAAGAAATATAATTTTATTTTTCAAGACAGGGAGAAATTAATTTTCATGGGTTCAAGGTACTTTCAAAAAGACTTAAAGGGAATTTGAGTAGATCAAAAGCTTATGAAAGCATCCTCTGGGCTACATGTAAAAACCAGGAAGGATCTGTGTTCATTTTCCAAAAATCTTACTCTAAATCCAAGGAGGACAAAACCTGTCTTTAAAAATTATGGAATGGAAGATGTGAAAACACAGACTTAGTATTTTTTGCTGTATCTGTTCCTAGTAAATCTTTTTTTTAAAAATATGCTTTTATTGGTACATTGAAATTACATATTTCATTGAGGTTCAGGGTGATAGAAACATACACGCACACTGTACCTGGTGTGTTTCCCTCCAGATCTTTACAAATAATAAAGAAAATATTCTTCCTAGCCTTGTACCTTAATTCCTCCTATACAAGTATGACATCATTTGATGGATGGAGTTAGATTCTGCAAAAGAGTCACTTTTACAGAAATAGCAAAGTCTGGCTGAGTAAGTTTTATTATAATTATTATTATTTTGTGGTGCTGGGAATGGAACCCAGGGGCATTCTACCTTCGAGCTACATCCCCCACATTTATTTTTATTTAGAAACAGGGTCTCACAAAGTTGCTGAGCAAGACCATGTTTCCAAAACAAAAACAAAAACAAACAACAACAAAAACCATAGGGCTGGGTGTATAGCTCAGAAGTAGGATGCTCCTGGGTCAACCTCCAGTACCACAGAACTAAAAGGATGGCTTTGAACTTGCAATATGTCTGTTTCAGCCTACCAAGTACTGGTATTACAGGTGTATTCCACCATGCCCAGCTTAGGTATTATTTTTTTTTCTGGGCTTCTGTATAACTGTGTGCCCATACGAGGAACATTTCTTGCCTATCCCCCAAGAGAAACATTTCATTTTGAGGACTATCCTCTTTATAACCCTTGACTCAATCACAGATCCTTAGAACATTTCATAGGTCTGGATAGGTCTTCACAATTTGATCAATATCAGAGATTGACTTGGAATTAAAAGCATTAATGTGAGGATTAAATTCCCAATTTTGCATTATTTCTGGGCTTGTTCCCAGTGTGACCCTCCAGCATATTTTGTACCCTTAAAGTCCCCATAATGACACAATTTGTTCTATAAGTATGAAGGCCTTAAATAAAGGTTGGATTTTTTTTTCTAAAAGTCACTTGACTATTTTAGATATAAATAATTTCAATTTCTGCACTATTTTGGTAGTGACATTCACCAATATTTATCAGACCATTTTCTCAGGCTGGTTGCATTTCAGAAGAAGACCACTTTCAGTCTGGTGTGGTGGTACACACCTGTAATCCAAGTACTTGGGAGGGGGAGACAGGAAGATCTCAGATTCAAGGTCAGCCTCAGCAACTTGGCAAGGCTCTCAGCACTTTAGTAAGAACCTGTTTCAAAATACAAAAAAAAAAAAAAACAAAATAGAAAAATGTAGGGCCAGAGGTATAACTCAGAAATAGAATGTTCCTGGGTCAATCTCCAGCACCAAAAAATGAAAAAAAAAAAAGACCACTTTTATCACAAAAGGATACTGACCTCCTCCACTGCTTTTTCCAGCCTACATCTCAAGTCTTAAGTAGTATTTCCCGGGTGTGAGGAGATGAGCCACCTGGACCATTACATGCCTCTCTGTCTCTTCAGAAATAAGATAACTTCTCTTTCAGGAATCCAAAATGTAAAAGATATGCTTAAACTTCACCTATCATATCCTTCCTTTTATTTATTTTTCGTTTGCTTATTTCTGGTGACTACTTTATATCTGACCACACTTATTAAGACTTTCTGGAGAACTACAACTTTTCCAATTCAATTTCCATCTGTGTGTGTGTGTGTGTGTGTGTGTGTGTGTGTGTGTGCTTGCAACTGGGGATTGAAGGCAAGGGTGTTATACCTTTTAGCCACACCCCCAGCCCTATTTTTATTTGAAAACAAGGTCTCACTCAGTTGCTGAGGCTAGCCTCAGACCTGCTGTCCTCCTTTCTCAGTCTCCCAAGTCTTGGTATTATAGGCGTGCACCACCGTTCCTGGCTTCTACTATATATGTTATATATATTACTTCTAATACCTGGCTTCTAATATATATATTACTAACTGGTTTTCCACATATTTTAAGGTGAACTTCACTCTCACCAACCATGTTTGAAAGTTGCATTTTCCATGAACTATTAATATGTATGATGATCATGAAGGCACTTTAGTATTTTCTTTGTATTTAAATTTTGTTTGATTTTAGCGGTGAGTTTCTTGAGTTCTCTGTATATTCTAGGTATTAGTCCTCTATCAGAGGAGTAGCTGGAAAAATCTTTTCCCATTCTGTCTTCTCTCTGTTTATGTTATTGATAGTTTCCTTTGCTGTACAGAAGCTCTTCATATTAATGCAAGCCCATGTATTGATCCTCATTTTAACTTCTTGTGCCTTTAGGGTCTTGTTGAGGAAGTTTTTGCCTATGCCTATGTGTTGAAGAATTGGACCTATGCCCTCTTCAAGTAGCTGCAAGGTCTCTGGTCTAATTTCCAGCTCTTTGATCCATCTTGAATTGACTCTTGTTCAGGATGAGAAAGTGGGGTTTATTTCCATTTTTCTGCAAGTGGTTAACCAGTTTGCCAACATGATTTGTTGAAGAGGCTATAAATGCATGAAAAAATGTTCAACATCATTAGCAATCAGAGAGATACAAATCAAAACTACCCTCAGATTTCACCTAACCCCAATTAGAATGGCAATCATTAAAAACACAAACAATAACAAATGCTGGCGAGGATATGGAGAAGTAGGAACTCTAATACACTGTTGGTGGGATTGCAAATTAGTGCAACCACTTTGGAAAACAGTGTGGAGGATCCTCAGAAGAATGGAAATGAACCTACCATATAACCCAGCAATACTACTTCTAGGTATCTGCCCAAAAGATTGGAAACCAAATTGCCATACTAATGCATGAGTATTTGTGTTTATAACTGCACAATTCACAATTGCCAAACTATGGAACCAGCCAAGATGTCCACAACAGATGAATGGATTACAAAACTGGGATATGTACACAATGGAATTTTATGCAGCCATAAAGAAGAACGAAATTACGTCATTTGCAGGGAAATGGATAGAATTATAGAACATTACGCTAAGTGAGATTAGTCAGTCAGAAAAAATTGAAAAGTCAGATGCTCTCCCTAATATGCAGATGCTAGGGAGAATACGGCATAGGAGGGACTCTAGACAAAAATGGAGAAAACCCTAGATGAGTAAAGAAGGTGACTTAACTAAGGCAGATGAGAGGGGGGAAGAGGGATACACCCTAATGCATAGGATGTACATATACAAACTTATCAAAGTCAACTACTATGCTGAGCACAAGAAGGAGAGAAGGGGGAGGGAACAGGGGTGGGAATTGGGGGAGGGCTAATTGACCGATGTGTACATGTATGCTTCTACCACCCTGATACCCATCAAGATGTATGATTACAATGCACCAATAAAAAAATTGTGCAATTTTTATGTTCGGATGTATGAGAAGCATACATATTCATGAAATAGCTAATTATTTTTTTCATAGAGAAATAAAGATGTAACCTAAATTGTTTTTCAATTTCAGGAGACTCTTTGAACTTGGCTTCAACGTATTTTTCCTTTTTATATATCTCTAATAGAATAAAACAATAAAAACCTATATGTACTTATTATATATAAAAGTAAAAGCCAATATGCTCCAAAAATAAGAATATATTCTTTTGTGTGCCTGTGTGTGTGTGTGTGTGTGTGTGTGTGTGTGTGTGTGTGTTTGGCAGGGGGTATTTCTGGGGATTGAACCCAGGGGCATTCTACTTCTGAGCTACACCCAGTCCTATTTTACTTTATTTTAATTATTTCCTTTTTTGTTTTAAAACAAGAGTCTCAGTAAGGTGCTGAGAATCTTGCTTCATTGCTAAGGCTGGCCTCAAACCTGTAATGCTCCTGTCTCAGCCTCCCAAGTCCTGGGAATATAGGCATGCACCACCATGTCCTGCTAAGAATCTATTCTTCTTTAATTTGTTTGAACTTGCTTTATTGTGAAAAGCATTAGCAATACATCATGGAAAGAATATACTTAATTTTGAGAGGTTTCACTTTGTTTTGCTTTATTTTTATCTTTGCTTTGGTTTATACATTGTTATAATTAAGTCCTTGAGCTCTGTTTTGGTAACAGGGATCTTCATCATTAAGGAAAACATGGATGTTTGATTAAACATATTCATGTGGTTAGAATTCTAATTATACTTGGTTATAGTTACCTAGAGCACTCAACCCAGGGACTCAGGAAATGGCAGTCTGCGTAGGTGTTTAAATAATGATGTCAGCATTATAGCTTTTTTATACTTTCTGGAGTAACTAGAATCATGGAAACTACTTTGGATTATGATCTGGAAATGAATTGAGAGTGATGGATTGTAAATTAGTGTGAAACATTTAGGGCATAGAGATCATCATCTTCTTAGGTTGGAAGTACTTAAGAGGGCATTATGAAAGGTAATAGCATAAAAATTGGTGAGGTGGCAGATAAAATATTAGACTTTCAAAGGTGGATTATAAGAAAATGAGAGCAGAGAAAAATGATCCTTGGCTCTGTTTATATGCCCTGAGAGAAATTACAAGAGGATAAATATGTATATTGTGTGATGTCAAGATTCAGTGTTTGAAATTTAATGATTAGGGCTTTTTTTTAGAATTTTATGATTATACAACATAGTGAGATTCAAAGTCATACATTCATATGTGCATCAGTGGTGGCTCTTCTAAGTGATATTTTTTTTCCTCTGTGATTTTTAAAAATGTGTTTCATGTGTTTTCTTCAAAGTCTCAGAGATCAACTTTTGAATCTATAATTTAGTAGTGTCTCTGAGTTGTCAGGCACCTTATGATGTAACCATTAGTAAGACAGTCTAGTTAGAAAATATATCCTTTTCTGGAGTCTATTCACATGCACAATATAGGAGGAGCATAGCTGTGATTTTAGCAAGTTTCCTGGATGCAAAAGTCCATATTCATTTTTCTAAGTCAATAAGCAAACACACAAGAACTTGTTATAATTGTTTAAGAGTTTTTATTCAATCACCAAGTTGAAATAATTCATGTCAAAATGTGAATGATAAACCTATTAAAACCAGAAACATACTACTGCTAGAAGAGTGCCCTATTTTTAAAGGATAATTGCAAGTCTACTTTCACTTAGGTAATGGCATATACAAAATACGATTCCTCCATTCTCATAAGAATACATTCCAAGAATAATTTTAATTTGATTTTTTCTAGCACTATTTATATCATACCATACCTTGGCACATGCTGAGTGACTTGTACTTACCCAAACAGCCAGTACTTCACAATACTTTAATTTTCTCTATGTTAATAAAACACTGCCCTCTCTCCAATGCTCAAACATGACCTTCTACCCACTGTTTTCTGGTTAGCTTCTATTCATTTTTCAATTATATTTTTTTCTTGAGATACTTAGTTGTCTTTTCTCTGTTAAATCCCTATTGTACCATTATTATTGAATTTTAATTTTCTGTTAACTTTCTGCCTTTCCCAACAGAATTTGTATACTTGAAGGGCAAGGACTTCCCTTAATCATGATGGTAATATACATTGATTAGGGCCTGGCATATAGCAGATATTGAACACACACACTCACTCTCACACACACATATTGATTTAATGAATTATTAAATGGATAGGTCAAGCCAATTTACTTAAAATTGCACCCTTTATGAATGTTTATGCTATATTATACTCTAGGACTTTTAAATCTAATCACTAATAGTGACCTTTACTCTTATTTGCATATAGTCAGTCACTGTTCTTTTCAAAACCTTTTTCTCATTCTGATTATCATCTTCAATCATCTTCAACATTCCTGTGTAGTGGTTTTTTTTTTGTTGTTTGTTTGTTTTGCAGTACCGGGGATTGAACCCAGGGGCGTTCTACCTCCGCGCTACACCCCCGGCCCTATTTTTTATACTTTATTTTGAAACCGGGTCTCACGAAGTTGTGGAGGGCCTCACTAAGTAGAGAGAGAGAGAGAGAGAGAGAGAGAGAGCGAGAGAGCTGAGGCTGGCCGCGAACCTGGACCCTCCGGTCTCCGCCTCCCAAAGTACTGGGATTACAAGTGTGCTCCACCACGCCCGGCCCCTGTGTAGTCTTACCATGAAATGTTTAGGCTATACTATTAACTTTATAGCTTGTTTCCCTTCCCCAACCCTCAATTCAGATTTTCCATTTTTTTTCAATCCCGAAGAGTTAAAAAAAGGTATGGCTTCTCTTAGTATATTAAGTTAGGGAGGAAAAAGTTAAGAAAGGCTGAACAGATTGAACTGAATCTTTCATAGTCATGTCATCCTAGGAGCAAAGTAAGATTGTCACTTGATCTAGAAAATAATAGTGGGGCCTGGCGTGGTGGCTCATGCTTGTAATCCCAGTACTTTGGGAGGCGGAGACCAGAGGATCCAGGTTCGCGGCCAGCCTCAGCTCTCTCTCTCTCTCTCCCTGTCTCTCTCTCTCTCTCTACTTAGTGAAGCCCTCCGCAACTTCGTGAGACCCGGTTTCAAAATAAAGTATAAAAAATAGGGCCGGGGATGTAGCACAGAGGTAGAATGCCCCTGGGTTCAATCCCTGGTACCGAAAAAAAAAAAAGAAAATAATAGTGGAGTTGACTAAAAATATATTGGTTCTGAGATCAATTCTGAAGGTAGAGTGGACAGGTCAAGTTAGTATTACATTTGGCAGGTGAAATAAAAGGAAAATTTTACCATAGAGTTGGGACTCTCAAAGTTATATTGTGCAAGGGAGATACTTTTGTCAGTTCGATGAAGTGTAGGGATGATTGTCAGAATATTATTCAATAAATAAAATGAGAAATTAAGAAGACTCTCAAATATATTAAAATGAGGTTATCAAAATATCTTAAATAATAAAATTTAGGCACAGGTATATTAAATCATTTCAAAGTCATGATACCTATAAAATATATTTTGAGGGATTTACATCAAGAATCACATTTTATATGAAAGTTTCTCTGATTTCTATTGAGAAAAGATTCACAAATACTGCCAATGTAACCGTAGGGTTTACTATATCCATCATACTAAATACTAAATATTAATTAGAGGTTGGTGAAACAAAGATATAATATTTTTATCAAAATTCATAGATATTCTGATTTTTATCTGAGGATACTTGATTAAAAGCTCCTCAGTTGAAGCATCCTGTTTAAGAAGAAAATCCACTAACATTCTGTGCAAACCTTCTAAATTTTGGCTAAATAGTTTTTACTGTAATCTTTAGTCAGAAACCATCAGTTAAGTAAGGCAGTGTTTTACTACACACTATGAACATCCAAGGTACGTTTTTATCCAAGATACATTTTACTGTATACTAGAACATCCAAGATATGTTTTCAAATGTCGTTACTTTCACTCAGTTTCCTAAAGAGATTTAAGTTTATTTCAAATTATAAGTAGAGATAAGAAATTGTATTGTTTAAAAGAAGATGTGAATTAAAATTATAGGTCCAGCAGAAAACTGTAGAACATTTATCAGAAATCTAAATACATTCTTAGAAATCTTTGCACTCAGCCAGGCGTGGTGGCGCATGCTTGTAATCCCAGTACTTTGGGAGGCGGAGACCGGAGGATCCCGGTTCGCAGCCAGCCTCAGCTCTCTCTCTCTCTCTCCCTGTCTCTCTCTCTCTCTCTCTACCTAGTGAGGCCCTCCGCAACTTCGTGAGACCTGGTTTCAA
>PVJS01038675.1:0-19276 GCA_004027185.1 Glis glis
ACTACCATGGTACAAAGATGGTGGCTATCATAAAAACTTTGTAGGTCTAGCAGTGAGTATTTTTAAACCTGATAAAAGTAACCCTTGGCTAAACTTTTAAAATTAAAAATATTTTTAAAAGTTTTTACATTTTTTAATTAAAAAATCATAAGGTTAAAAACTTTTAATAGACATCAATCCTCGAAGATTTCGTAGGGCATACAAAGGTAAAATTTGACAGCTCACAAATGATAGTTAGATTTACTATATCTTAATATGCCTGATATTTTTCCTGACTCAATGAGTTCTTCCCTTGTCTAAATATTTTTAATGCCATGTAATTAATCTCAGAGTCAATCCATATAACTTTTCAGATTTACTGAAGTCTTTGGTTCTGCTGACTACATACTGCTCTAAGTATTTAAATTGTGTCTGACACTGAACATATGAGAATTACAGTCCCCCCTCAAAAAAAAACCCAAATCTGCTTCTGCCTGAAATATCTGGATAGCAAAAAGCTATGCTCTATTTTATTTGAATAACACAGATACTTTCCTCTGCTTTCCAAGTTGCTTTAGATATTTTCTAAACAAACTAGCACCATCCACTGTGGGGCTGTTGAATTTTTTAAAGTCTTTCTTTATGAAACAATTAAACTTTAATTGTCAAGACGCTCATTTTCCCTTTTTGGTCTGATGAAAACCCAGTGTTTCCTTCTCCTGGGTTCCCTGAGCAGCCATTCCACTATTACTAACTGCCACCACCAGAGGGTAGGCAGGATAAGGGCAAATCCGTGAAACTAAAAAGTGCTACTTGCAAAGGACGTTGGCAAAAATTTCGGAAAGAAGCCGAGAACGGTCACAACAATTAGAGTCTCTGATTGTCGACTGGACAACAGTAGGAATAGTTTACAAATGTGTAGTTTCCAGAATCTTCTTTTATCTGAAGGAGCATGATTACAATGACGACGAGGAAAGAATAAAGTGCTTTTTTTCTTCAGCTGCTTCCCTTTCCTTGGTATGATTTTTCCTTCACATCTGCATAAATCACAAAGCTCAGACTTGAAGCAATTTACAGTGATAGCAACATTTAATAAAACCAAACTTAAGTCTTCTAAATTATTGGAAAAGAATTGTTTTTAAAAAATCTGAAAATCTAAATAAGGGAAGCATTTTGTATGGAATTTTCTTGAAGGGATTTTTTTAAATAAGCATTTTCTCTTTAATCATGCTGTTTAACGCTCAAAGGACAGTTTCCTGGGTGTCTCTATAAGGCTGCACATGCCATGTCAGAAGCAAGAGGGAGAGGCAGACTATAGTATGGACTGTGGTCCAGGTAATAAATGATGAAACAAAAGTGGCTGTCAGAGAACATTAAATTAACAACAACAACAACAAAAAATACATTTAATAGAAGAAAGGTCATTACCAATAATCAGGAAAAAATGCTCCACCTTTTCACATTGAAAACAAAAGACTTTGAAAACAAACACTTATCAAAAGTAATCTAAAGACACAGGTCGGTCTTTTGAAAGTTAACTATTTAGTCATTCTCTACTTTGGTTTCTGCAGATGCTTCTTAACCCATCTTGACATGGAGGGATTCTGCCCCACTCCTACAAGAAAATCAACATAGATTTTCAGATAAATAAAATGTTAATATTAATTATTTATATGCTATCTCCATTTTTAAACCATTTTTTAGTTTTGCAAATTTTTTTACCATTGCAAATTTTTATTTTGTTGAAACAGCAGTTAAAGTATTTTCTCATGATAAAGAAATATGTAGGGTTCTACACAAGTTTTTTTTTTAAAGAAAAAAGTTTCAGGTAAAATATTTGTAATTGAAACAAAATGGCAACAAATACTCAACATGGTCCCTCAACTATTTTTATTACATAAAATTTTCTAAGGTATCCAGAATTTTAAAGTTGGTATATTTAGTACCATATCTTATGTCTGATGTGAACCACATTTTGGAATTAAATTTTAATCATCTACCTTCTTAGACTTCAGAATCATTGTTAATTCTGAATAGATCAGTTGAGATTATTCTAGGCAAATAAACTTTTCAATTATCATCCATTTTCATTAACATTGCTTGAGACATTTGGTAATATTTTTTAATATGAAAAATCATTAGGTTTATAATTCCCATACATAAAGGTATATTTTTTAAGTAAATTAGACATGCTTTCCTGGTAAATAATATGGCTCTCACTTCTGTTTGCATGTGCCCACTACTAAATATTTTAAAGTCTATACGTTTAAAATAATTATTTTAAAATATGTGTTTCGTGGGTCATTGTGAGCTATTTGGATAAGGAAGCATGTGGAGATTCAGATATGAATAGTCATATTAACTTGGATCCTTAAAATGCATTTTAAAGGCTTTTTTGTACAACTCTATTCAAAAGAAAGCAGTTAGGTTGAGTTTCTATGCACAACATGCTTCACCCTTTGCTTGACTATTAAAGCCACTAATTAGCAGCTGTTCAATTACTTAAAATAGTCAAGGTATGCATACTGTAGCTAAGGATAGAAAGCACAAGTAAAATAAAACTAGTGGTAGATCCATTGTTTCCCTTTTAAAGGACAGTTGTTAAATGGGATCATATGCCTTGACTCATTGTCAGCATGAGCCTGAATACTACTGAGAAACAGTAAATTCACGAATACTTGCAAAACATAAGCATATTGTATGCCACTCAAAATATTAGTACTAAGAACAAAGGTGAATTACTAAAATAACATTTATTGGCTACTTTTGTGTAAATTTAAAAATACTGAAACTTCTCTCTGATGCTGAGCATCGTTCTATTATAAAATTCCACTGCAAAAATAATAAATCCATGTTGAATTTTAGATTTATACAGAACATTTTAGGGGAAACGATAGAACTTGTCAAATAATTTTAGCTAATAATTAATAATTGTTTTCAAACTATTATTTGCTGAATAATTTTAAAAGATTATTATATTTGTAGAAATAGTATAATTTAACATGTATGGCAAAGATGAACAATTTTGATGTGTTTATAGCAGGATGTATTTTATTGATTTTAACTTGGTCATATAAAATATCTTGTTTGTCATTTTCTTGCGTGTTCTACATTTCTTAGAATTTTTATTTTAGTTTGGAAATTAGGATCAAAATGCCATACTACCTAAAATACATTGCAAACCTGAAATTAAAGGCAACTGATAGGACAATTAAATCCAGACTATTTTTTAAAAAGTGTATTTTTCACATGTGGCAAATAAGTCACTGCTTCCCAAACACTTTAAAAGTATTTCATTAATATAATTTAGAATCATGAATAAATAAACATTGTTTGCTGTTTAAGACATAAGACACGCATATACTTTCATTTCTTAAAGCACAAAGCATCAAAAGCAATTAAGATAACTGAAAAAAATTATTTCAAGATAATAATTTAAATTAGAAAATGTTTAATAGTCTTATCACATCAAAAATAGATTAATAAAAATATCTTCAAAAATTCTGTCATCAACTCTCAACTTTGCTTTATTATAGTTCATTCGAAATAAAAACAAAATGTTTTTAGGGTGTGTTATCAAACACATAGCATAGCACATATTCTAGGAATTTACCCTTCACACTAAGCAATTAAGTTAAAAAAATTTCATGAAGAGGAACAAAAGAATTTCCCTTTCTTTTTCAGGACTACTACTTAATTTTTCATTCATTTACTCAACACTTAAAATTAGCATAAACACAATTATACATATTCTCTGGCTCTCCTTTCCCTATGGGGAATGTAAGATTTGATGGAAATGAACATCAAGATTCTCCTTTCCTCCAACTGCATCTATTAGGCAGCAATTCAGGATATAGATAAATCTACACATGTCTGTGTTGTTTTGAAAAGATGAATTTAAACATCCACACAGCTGGTGGGAGTATAAACTGCTAAAACCAATGCAGAAAAATAATTTAACTTTCCTTGGTAAAGTTTAATGTATGAATACCGTGTGACCATCCCTGTTTATAATATAATCTGGGGAAATTCCTCCACCCAAGTACTGGGAGGTGCATCCATCCAAGTTCATAGCAATATTGTTCACAACAGCACGAACTGTATATAACTCAAAAGTCCAGAGTCAGTGGATACGATTAGTAAATTACAGCAAATTTATACACTGGAACACATTATGGGATGGAAAATCAATGAACCACATTTATGGACATCAATGAGAAAGAATCTAAAAATAAATAAATAAACATGAAATGAAAAATTAAGTAACAGAGGAATGCAATATGATTCCATTGATTTCAATTTCCAAAACATGCAAACTAAACACGTTGCTTAAGAATACTTCCAAATATAGTAAAATTATAAAGCAAGACAATGATTGCCACAACATTTAGGATAGAGACTATTTTGGGGGATGAGAGAACGCGATGCAAGGTGGAAGGGTGTACAACTCAGGGGGCATCAAGCGTACCTGTGATGTTTTGTTGCCAGAGCTGGGTGGTGAATCCATATAGTTCAGGGTTTTTTTCTTGTTTTCTTTCTCATATTGGCACTTTAATTTTTTTTGCATAGGTACATATCTTACAATGTAAAAATAAAATAAGAAATAAAAACTCAACTTAGTCACAAAACTGATTATCCAATTGTTAGTCATTCTCAGATTGGATTCAAAATAGCCTATTGGATTCAAAATAGCCCAATTTTTTCTTTTCTCTCAACCAACAAATAATTAAATATGCCCCCAAAGTGTGTTCAAGCTCAGATTACACCAAGAGAGATATCACTTCTAACACAAAAGGAAATCAATCTAAGTTTGTCGGAAGTAAATTACAGTCCAGATGAGAGTTTAGGGCAATGGTTTTCAACAAAATGACAGTGGATCTCAGCCAAAACGAGACAGGAAGTGGAGAGCTGTGGACACACACCGAGGATAGGAGTGAGTGGTGGAGGAGGAGGGTCTGCAGAAGCAGCTTCCGTGGTTGTCTTATGCCTTTGAAACGAGCATATTCTCTTCCTCCCCTTCTTCACCTCCACCAGCTCCAGACTCTCAACCCTAAAACTGGCCTGGAGGAACACCTTAAATATGAATGTATTGCCATTTTTCTTTTCAAATTGAAGAACCCAATCACCACATTCATTCACATACCTTCAGCAGGTACTTATGAAGCACCTACAATGTGACCGACACCTTTTCAAATAAAGCAGTGAACTACACACAAAAAAAACCTAAAATTTGGAAAGTTAAATACATTTAAACCAAGCAAAAGTCACTTACCTATAGGATTAGCACCACTTCTAGTCTTTTGATGTCCATTTATGAATTTTCAATTAAAATACTTAACATTTATACCTGTACATAGGCACCTACAGCTCATTCCCAATCTTCTGATGTTCAGTCTAGTCCTTTCCTTTAAGTATGATGGCACCGACTGGAAGCCCCTCAATAATGCATTGTATATACGTTCCAGATTCACTTTCTTTCAGGTGAAACAAGAATTAAGGTAAGCTAAAAATTACTTTAGTGGCCGGGTGTGGTGGTGCACTCTTGTAATCCCAGTACTTGGGAGGCGGAGACCGGAGGATCAGGGTTCGCGGCCAGTCTCAGCTACTTAGTGAGGCCTCCGCAACTTCGTGAGACCCGGTTTCAAAATAAAGTATAAAAAAAAAAATAGGGCCAGGGGTGTAGCTTGGAGGTAGAATGCCCCTGGCTTCAATCCCAGTACCGCAAAAAAAAAAAAAGTTACTTTAGTGGATCATCTTAAAACACACTTTAGCTGAGAGCTGATATTTGTTCATGTTTTTTTTTCCTCC
Organism: Glis glis; assembly: GCA_004027185.1. Classification (NCBI taxonomy): domain Eukaryota; kingdom Metazoa; phylum Chordata; class Mammalia; order Rodentia; family Gliridae; genus Glis; species Glis glis. Next base: position 5,788 of record PVJS01038675.1, read on the forward strand.
TGTACTCAATCTCCCACAACTAATTTATCAGGGACTTTATCACTGGCCTTTCATGGAACATTCTAACATATTCTATTTAGTTTCCCTAAAATTAACTATTTTCTTTTCAAACTTATCTTGTATATGTCCATATATTTTTTACTTAATGTCTCATTAAGCTGGGCTTGGTGGCACATGCCTATAATCCTAGTATTTGAGAGCCTGAGACAGGAGGATTGAAAGTTCCAGGCCAGCCTCAGCAACTTAGCAAGAGCCTCAGCAACTTAGCAAGACTATCTTTCAAAATAAAAAAGGGGGGCTGGGGGTGTAGCTCAGAGGTAGAACACCCCAGGTTCAATCCCCAGTACCAAAAAAAAAAAGTTATTAAAATAACAACTGCAACTCACATAAAAAGTCTGGGAACTGACACAGTTTGGGGAACTAACCAGAAGATTGTTGATAAGCATCTAACTCAGCTTCTGGCATCAAAGATGAACAAACTTACTTGTGAGGGAGGAAACCCACCAGCCTTGAACAGTCAGTGTCTCTGGCATCTGTCTTATTTTAGGAACCAAATGAAGTTCTGTTGATCAGGCATCAGTTAGGAGGAGGCAGGCTGTGAGAACCAATTCTATCAAAAGAATGGCAACAATACTAACAGGTTATGAGCAAGGTACTTGAATTCTGTGGAATACTGTGGACAGAAGACCCCTATGTGGAAGACATTATCCCTAAAGATTAAATGGATATGGTTTTCAGTCTATGAACCATTTTTGTTGTTGTTTGTGGTCCTGAGGATTGAACCCAGGGGCATTCTACCTCCTACCTACACCTCCGGCCCCCTTTTTTTTATTTTTTGTTTTGAAACAGGGTCTCACTAGGTTTCTGAGACACCCACATTGAGATCCTCCTGTTTTAGCATCCCACATACTGGGATTACAGGTGTGTGCCACCACGCCTGGCTGTGAACTACTTTAAGAAGTGCAAAGCCCCCCCATTCTGATCCTATGGCTACCAATTCCAACATAATGAAAATACTAACATAGAGAACACTTCTTAAAGTTAGTGAGAAAAAAAGATGTTGTTTCTGATGAGTCCTTAAGGAAGATTAAATGACTTTGATTAGCTATAAAAATGTGTGATAGGACCTATTGGCATTGCCCCATTAAAAACTGTACATTAAAAAATGAAAACAAAAATTTTTTCTTCCTTTTTTTTTGGTTTGTTTTGTTTTTGTTTGTTTTGCCACACTGAAAACCAAAACAATAGCAGAAAAGTTAAGTTTCAAGTTTCACAATACTCCGGAAGAGCCTGCTGTGCTGTTCTTTGGGACAGACATGTGGACCCCAAAGAAAGGTGCAGCCTGGACACACAGGGTGGCTCCAGCAGCACCAACCTGGAAGGGCACAGTCTTGGCTTCTCAGTGTCGGGCTCCCTCCTAGGATGAGCAGGAGCAAGTCCCTCCCAGTGGAGCTGCAAGCCAGAACCAGAAATATTAAGCCTGCACCATTAGTGTTGTGATTTCTCTGTAAACAAGTCTCTGAAGCCAGGCGTGGTGACAAATGCCTGTAATCCCAGTACTTGGGATGCTGAGACAGGAGGATGGCAGGTTCAAGACCAGCTTCAGCAAGTTAATGAGACCCTCATTAACTTAGCGAGACCCTATTTCAAAATAAAAATAAAATAGAGCTGAGAGTATAGTTCAGCAGTAGAATGCCCCTGTGTTCAGTACCTCAATACCTAGTACTACACACACACACACACACACACACACACACACACACAGAGTCTCTGAAACTGGTTAAATGCAGAGGGAAATGCACCAAGTGATGCGGGCATGTATGTTTGAATTATCTTGAATCTCACTATGATTGATAATTATAATGCACCAATTAAAGTATTTTATTTTATTGTGGTACTGGGGATGGAACCCAGGGGACTTCTACCTTCGGGCTACACCCCCAGGCCTATTTTATTTTATTTTATTTTTTTGTTTGGAAACAGGGTCTCGCTAAGTTGCTGAGAGCCTCATTGAGTTGCTGAGGCTGACTTCGAACCTGCGATCCTCCTGTCTCAGCCTTCCAAGTGCTGGGATTACAAGCATGCACCACCACGCCTGGCCCAATTAAAGTATTAAAGAAAAAGAAAAAAAAACTACTTTATTTCTTGAACAGACAAAACTATACACAACGCAAAAATAAAATAATACAAATGAATATGTTGTAACATTTTTTAAAAAGCTATATAAAGGAAAAAATAAAAATAAAAAAGCAAGCCTAGAAGGAGACCCCGTTTCTTCTGTATCTGATCCTGATTGGGTCCAGAAGCCTCAGCTGCCAAGGACGAGGGAGCAGCACTGGCCATAGTGATCCCTACCCAGCACTAAGGGACCCAGGCACAGAAGGAAAGGCTGCGGTCCACACCTGGGCCCTTGGACTCCCCAAACTGTCCTGATCTGCAAGCCTCGCCTCTCAGAATCTGCAGCTCCAGCACCTTGGGCCTCTTGTCCCTCATCATGAATGTCCAGAAGACCCTGGACCTGTTGGAGCAGCTGGCTGGGTCCGGACTCATACCACACACAGGCCATCAGTTTTCTGCCTCACCATGTGGACTCCATAGCCACGCTGACACCCCGCCCCAGCCCCAGGAGGCAGCCAGGTGATGGTGTTCATCATGGGTACCAGGAGAGGGATGCACTTAGGGACATGTGGTTCTGCCTCTGCGACGGTGTGTTGCCTTTTTCAGTCTGGCATGAGGAGGCTGCACCCCACCAGGTGGACTTCAATTTAAAATGGAGACTTGAGGACACATCTGCCCTCAGAAGGATGCAAAGACTACCCTGGGTGAACCAATTCATCTTCCCTGAACTTTTAAAAGTGTCCATGGCATAGAGTTTATTTTCCTCTGAAATAAATTTTAAAGTAACTGAGCTTTGAGAATTTGGCAACAGTCAGTAGAATAGCTGGGAATGTATTTGTTTTGTAAATCAAGATTTGCAGGAAAAACTCAAGATTTGAAATCTCTGGCATCCACGATCCTAGGTATTTGTATTTCACAGTCTAGTCTTTTGTTCATGTTTAATTTTTTTAATTTGTATTCATTTAATTGATAAAAAACACCATTCCTCAGACATCATCATTATTGTCCTTTCAAAATGGACATTTTAATCCCACAAAAATAATACTATAATCTCACAATAAAATCTAAAATTCTAAATTGAATTTACACACACACACACACACACACACACACACAAGTTACCCAAATCTCACCGATGTTATGCTTATTTTTCTCATTTTTGCCCTGCTCACTGTAAACTTTGGCATGGAATTTCACCACTGTGAAAGCAAATATTTTGGGGCCACATTGTCCTCAATCACTTTGATAGCTAAGTATGCAAAGCAAGAGTGCTCTTAGAGGTATGCTTACTTACATCATTGCTCTTATGTACCAGCCAACCTCACTGAGGAAAATCTCCCTGTATTAGCCTGTTTTCCTTTGCTGAAACAAAATACTGGAGGCTGGTTAATAAATAAAGAAAAGATGATTATTTAGCTCATAGTTGGGGAGGCTGAAAGTCCAAGATCAGCCCCATTTGTTTGGGCTTAGGTAGGCGAGGATCTCTTGGAGGATGGCTTCCTGGTAAGATAGAAAGCTACAGAGCAGACAGGGTCCTCTCTTGTTCATTGATAACAACCCTCTCTTGGGGAACTAACAGGGGTCCCAGGAGAAGTATGAATTATGATCATTTTTTCCCCAGGACAGTAAACTCAGTAACCTAATTACCTTGAACTAAACTCCACCTCTTTAAGATTCCACCACCTCCCGATATCATCTCAAGAGGACCAAGCTTCCAACATATGAACCCTTGGAAACACATTGACTCATATCCAAACCATAGCACCCTGCCTCCTTCCTTCCTAGAAATAGGTACATATGCTAACCGTGGAGAGAAAAATGCCTGACATTAAGGCTATTTTCTTACCTCTCTTCTTCTGTCTGGTGATGGAGGATGTATGGTCAAGGGGACAAGCACACTGGTGTGAAATTGCTGGTAGGGCGCTTTGGTTGCAACACTCCCTGCTCAGCCATTTCTAATTTGGGATGCAGACTTTCTTATTTGCTCAGCAAGGTGATCTGCCACTTGCACGGTCCAAGCGGGAAAGACAAGGGGTCATCTCTAGGGCATTGCAACAGCACTCCATGTGTGCAGTGGAGAAAGGGGAATAGAGATCTGTTAATATAATACACCACCCCTAGAGTAGTTGTCAGAGGCCTGGTCAGGGGCCAGCTGTGGTTGCAGGCTGTGAGATCCCCAGGATGAGGAATGCCAGGGGAGCAGCCCTCTGGAGGAGAACAAACAGTAAACAGCAACATTTTCTGCAGACCCATTCCTTATATAGGGTTCTGCACAAAATGGCGCACACCCACGTCAGTGTGGGTGTGTATACACTTTGTTTAGTCATTGTACATGCATATTACATTTTACATAGTCATTTCACATGCGTGTTACACTTTGCATAGTCATTGCACACAGCTATATGCAATGCAAGATGTGCGAGCACCTGCTATCATAAGGGAGATGTGTGCACTCAGGACTCTGCAGGATGCACCCGTGACATGCCATCACCGCCAGCCTGTACTCCACCTGTGTCCCCACAAATAGTAATGCATATGATATTCTTTTTTGAGATTTCCTTGTGCATGTCAACTTCATGAACTGCTTTATTAACAATATGGCTTAATGAGTCAGACAGGCCTACGTTTGATTCCTGGCTCAGCCGCTTGGTTGTGAGTAGACTCAGAATACATTCTATTGCTTCTCTGAGCTTCAGTTTCATCTTTTTCAAAGCAATGGTGGTGATCTCTATTTTACTAAGTCATCGTGAGAATTAAAACTACAAGATGTTATGTGAATGTATATTTTCTTAACATTGAATATATGAGAGAGAATATGCATATTTATGCAGTGAGTTGAACGTGAAAATGAGCTATAAATTATAGACATTAGGAAGGATGAAGCAATATACTCATTACCTGCACATGATAGAACTCTATACTTCCAGGTTGGGAGTACAGAGAAATCTTAGGAAATGAACTCTCTTGCCCCTGTCTGAATGCAAGAATTGAGTCCCTCATTCTTCTTTGGCATGCGACTCTGGATAGTCACAGGCCAGAAGGGGAACTTGCGGATATGCAAGCAAATTTGTGGGTCCACAGACTTTAAAAGTGAGTTCAATTCCTGACTTCCCTTTATGTTTTAGGGAAAAGAATAAGGAAGAGAGGTGGTTTTCTTTTCTATAGCAGAACGACTGTGATAGTCAATCTAGGTTGTCAACTTGACCTGATCATGACACACCCAAGATCATGTGACTTTGGGTGTGTAACAGCAGATTAAACAGAAAGCCCTGCCCTGAATGTAGGCAGCAGGATTCTGATAGGTGCGGACTTAGATAAAAGAGGGAGAAGCCACATAGAGTGCGTACGACTCTTTCCAAGAAAAACACATCTGTTCTCGCCTGAGATCGTCGGCCGCCGGCTTCACCGTTTCTCTGAAGAGCTTCTTGATCTTCTCGGCCTCCAGCCCTTCGTACTGAAACTTCACCATCGTTTCTCTGAAAAGCTTCCTGATCTTCATGTCTTGGTCTGGGACTGAATTAGTGGTTGCTCCGATCCTAAGACTCCAGCTCTTAGACCGTTCGATCAGCTACTGGTTCCTCTGACTCTCCACGTGCAATCAGAACCTGGGACTACATTGCTTCAAACTGTAAGCCCATCTGATAAATCCCTTTTTCAAATATACTCATTCTGTGAATTCTGTTAATCTAGTGAACCCTGTCCAATACAACGACTATTCTATAAGTCGTGACCAAATATTTTTCTATTCTTTTTTCTTTGTGTGTGTGTGGGACTGGGGATTGAACCCAGAGGCATTCTACCTCTGAGCTACCCCCTCAGCCCTATTTTATTTTTATCTGGAAACAGGGTCTCACTAGGTTAACGAGAGTCTCACTATTTGCTGAGACTCTCCTCGAACCTGTGATCCTCCTTTCTCAGCCTCCCAAGTACTAGAATTACAAGCATGCGCCACCACACCTGGCCAAATGGTTTTTCTCTGGCTTCACCTTTTCTCTGGTCTGTCTGTGCTGAGGCAATCAAGAACTTTCTCTGATCTTGAGGGTCTAAAGATGCCAGCAGGGCAAGAAGAATATGTGGGCCTGAAGAGCAGTCACAACAAACACATCCTTCACTAGGGTAGAGGATCAGAGCCCAGACTCTGTAGGCACATTGCCCAAGTTTGAACCCTGGCTCCCCCACTTGCTGTGTGACCTCAGAGAAATGAGTCAACCCCTCTGTTCCTGGGTTTCCTTATCTCTAAAATGAGAGCCACTATGTCAAATAGGGATCCATTAAAGACATTTTGCCCATTAAAGATTTTTTAAATGTTTCTACCATCTTAACTTTTTTTAAAAATAAGCAATTTTAACACAAAACAATAAAATGGACATACTTAGGAATAAATAAAAGTTCTTAACATGGGATCTGTTGGGGATTTTTAAAACAACTAAATTGTCCTTATTTTCCTCTTTTCATCCTGGGATAGGGCACATTATCTGTTCAGAGACCCAGCATAGGAGACACTGCTGTAGACCACACTGTCCATAGGACAATTTAAACACTGAACATGCCCACTTTCATGCCTTAGACTGAGATATACCAAGTCTCAGAAGCTGACCTTGCTTTTAGGAAATGGTATAAGGGATCAGTCTACAGTTTTATAGACCCAAATTATTCTAACTCCTTCCAGGTCTCAGATACTACTTTACTAAATGCTAAGGTAATCTATGTTCTATATTGCATGCTTGAAATTAGGGCTTCCTAAACATTGCAACATGAACATTAAAAACCCTGATGTAAATAGTGTGTATTAATATCAAAACAAATGCAAAATCGTTAAAATGCATTCTAACTAGTTAGCATTGGAAACTTTAAACATAGTAACATATAACATGTATGTGTGCATTTTATTCTGCAATCTCTTTGATGTAAGACCAAGGCCTATTCTTCTAGGATAGTTTCGCTGATAAGAATTTTGTTGATTAGAGCCGGGCGTGGTGGCGCACGCTTGTAATCCCAGTACTTTGGGAGGCGGAGACCAGAGGATCCGGGTTCGCAGCCAACCTCAGCGTGCACGCGCGATCTCTCTCTCTCTCCTCTCTCTCTCTCTCTCTCTCTCTCTCTCTCTCTACCTAGTGAGGCCCTCCACAACTTCATGAGACCCGGTTTCAAAATAAAGCATAAAAAAATAGGGCTGGGGGTATAGCACAGAGGTAGAACGCCCCTACGTTCAATCCCCGGTACCACAAAAAAAAAAAAGAATTTTGTTGATTAGATCATGCCCTTCACATAAACACGAATACTCCTAATATATCCTCGGAGATATCTAATATTGGCTTCTTTAAAATAAAAAAACATAAAATATGCAAAATAATGCGAGAATCTTTGTGAATTTGGGGTTTGTTTCCTTCATAACTTTTTATAATTTCTCACACATATATAATTTAACAGTATTATTTTTAAATGATATTGATTATAGGGAGTTTTTCTAAAGAATTTAACTTAGTTTGCCTAGATGTAAGTTTTTGTTTTGTTCTGTTGGGGGGGGACTGGAGATTGAACCCAGAGGCATTCTACCTCCAAGATATTATACCTCCAGCCCTATTTAATATTTTATTTTGAAATAGGGTCTCACTAAGCTACTAAGGGACCTCACTAAATTGCTGAGGCTGGCCTCAAATCTGTGATCCTCCTGTCTCAGCCTCCCAAGAACTGGGATTACAGGTATGTGCTACCACTCCCTGCTTAAGTTTTTTCTTCCAAGTCTATTTCAACAGTTTATGCAATATTTAATGCTGTTACATAATTACAATAACAACTGACATAAACCCGTTTGGGAACAAACACAACTAACATTTGGCAAGACCCTGGCTCGGCCTGGTGGGAGCAGAAATGTAGAGTCTATTGGAAGGAAACCTCCTAGTTCTAGTGAATACTCTGGCTTTGGGTCAGTATATCTATAGAAAGAGACAGCTTTGACTAGTCTAGTGAGTATAAGAAGACATACATATTTGAACTATTTTCTTCTTTAATTCTTTAATTATTAAAAAAAGCTAGTCAGGAGTCAATATTGACATCTTAGCAGTCATTATTAAATGACCCAGAGAAAGTTGTCATGATGATATTCTTTATAAACCACAAATTTTAAAAAAGTTGTATCTGGAATATTTAGGCTTTTAAAAAATGACAATGGCTCTTGGGTAGCAATATTGGATCTACCCCACTCCTGACTGAAATTTTTAAGTTGACCATAGACACACCATTGTATAGACAAGTTTCATTTCCTTCATCTTGCCCTCCACATATCCTCTTTCAGAAACTCACTGTTTTTATATTTCTCTCTTACTGCTTCTTTCACTCCCACAATAAATAATATGCTGCTTCCTAGCTGGTTCAGTGCTCAAAATTCTTGATCTGCACAATTCTTCCTCCTCAATGTTCTCCCACATCGATATTTTCCTACTCCACATTTCAGTCCTTCGGATTCTTCTTTTGCTGAGTTCAAGTAGTTAAAAAGGGAAATTGACATGAATATTGAATGTGGTTAATAACATGAATATGTAACATATGCCCATGAGTCACTGTGCTACTCTGCAAACATGTGAATTATAACAGAACTCTTAAGGAGATAATCTTTCACCAAAAAAGGTGTGATTAACAGTAGGGATTTTAACAGATGCTATGGAAGACTTAGGAGTTGGAAGAGAATTTCCAATGAGCATACTTTTGATCCTTCTTTAAAAATTAAGACTATAGCCATGTGTGGTGGCCTACACCTGTATTTCCAGTATGTGGGAAGCTGAGACAGGAGGATCACAAATTCAAGGCCAGCCTCAGCAATTTAGCAAGGCCTTCAACAACTCTGAGAGACTCTGAGAGTATTTCTGAGAGACTATATTTTCAAAACAAAACAAAACAAAACTTTTTTTAATGAATAGCCTGGGGGTATAGCTCAGAAGTAAAATGCCCCTGGGTTCAATCTGTAGTACCACAAAAGAAGAAATAATAATAATATTATAGAGGCTACTGAATCATTCTAATCATTAAGACTAGTTCTTAATTCCTTTCACAAGCTGTATCTAGAACTCAAAAATACCTTTATTTTATTTTGATCCAGAAAGCCAGTCTGTGTGTTTGTGTGTGTGTGTGTGTGTGTGTGTGTGTGTGTGTGTGTATTTTTGACATGCCTGTTAAAGTATACATGTTTTGGATGGAAAAGGAACATGCTAAATATATAATTTCTAGAGGAGTACTGATCTCACTTTGAGATCTTTCCAAAGAAGTTTTCCAAAGAAGTTATTCTTAATAGAGTCACACCTCTGTTAACAGGCAGCCAGGCAGTTATAACCCACAAGCCACTGGCACCACTTTTTACCCATAGTTTGTCTGAAACCCTTCCTTTCCCCACCTCTTCCCCAAACTCCATAAATCAGAGATGGGGAACCTTCATGTTCCAGCAAGTACCGTAAAAAATTTGTTATGTTAGAGATAAAGTCTAGGTTAGTGGAAAGTAGTACCGATCTCATCCAGTTTATTCAGCAATCCTCAAGTATTTCTGAACCTTTCTGTTTTCTTCCTTTGGTTTTCAAATTCTATGAGCTCTACTTTAAGAAAAAGGAAGATTCTACAAATTCTGACTTAGATGGTATCACTTTTACAAGTGTATCATTGCTACCTTTTAAAGTAGGTTATTTTTGAAAGCTCTTTTCATTTTTCATTTATTTTTAGAATCCCCTCAAATCCTTACCCATCCGAACATGGTTCGTTTTAAAAATAGTTGTCATTCATCTTTGTCCATCAGAAATTTATACTTTAATAAGTAAGTCCAAAAATATGCACATGTATATATATACAGGCTTTCAGGATCAAAATAAAACAAAGATGTCTTTTGGTTTGGGTTTTTTTTTTTTTACTTTTATATGTATCTCCTGAATTCACTCCACTTTTTTAGTAGATGGTTTTGTGTTATGTCTTCCATGCAAGGAAATAAGACCTAGTCCTAATAATTAGGCACCTACCAAAGTATACTTCTGAACTGACTTCCTTTCTACAATTTTGACACCTTAGAGAAAGATTATATGTTTCCTTCAGTGAAAACCACTAAAGATAATTATAAAAGTGACGTTTTTCTAAAGCCTCTTTTAAAATGTATTGACACTGTGGTTGATGGCCTGCTTACAAATGGTTTGTAAGCAAGATTTGCAAAGAAAGCTGATTATATACACGGTTCATTTTAAAAGACTATTAAAAGCTTCTGGTTGGTTGGTAAAAAGTGTTATATTTCTAAAAAATACTTCATTAGAAGTCTACTAATAAAGACAGGCATAGTTAAAGAGCTCTATTGATCCAGATTCCTGCATCCTACCAGCATCTCCCTGTCTCTGTTTGTTTCATTGCATAAATACATTGCCCTCGGAAGATCAGAGAATCACAGCCAATAGGAACAACGCAGTATGTAATTATGATAATTAACTGAGGTGTTTCCATATTTTCTGTAGTTACTATGAATAATAATCAGTTAACATCTGCCAAAATGAGGTTAGAATTTTAGAAATAGTAGAGTTTTTTTCTTTCATGGAGGTGTTTACACTACTTAGAATTAATTAACTTTAAAATTTTTAACTTAAATAGCATTTAATTTTTTTATTCTCTGTTGTTTTTCTCCTTATTTGGTCCCCATTTGGCCGAGGAAGAGGCTGTGTGCAGAGGCAAATGCAGGGGAGACTGGGTAGGGATGACTTTTAGCAAAACAAAATTGAGATGAAGAAAAAGATGGATCAAAGAACTAGAACCTCCAGGTTGTGAAGGATCTAAAAAAAAAAAACAAGATAGCTGCCCTTGTAAACCTTATATTTGAGCAAGGAGGCAGATAATAAACAATAGATATAATCAGAAAGTAAATAAAATTGAATGATTTAAGATGAGTGCTTAAAAAAACAACGCAGAACAATGCAAAGGTTGGAGAAGATTTGCAGTTTAAACGCATTCTATAAAGAACAAGAGAAAACAGCATTTGGCTCCAATTTGGAGGGTGATGGTGGGGGGAGTTAACAAACAAGTCCTGGTAAAAGAGCTTTAAGAGATGTGTGGAGCCGGGCGTGGTGGTACATGCTTGTAATCCCGGTACTTGGGAGGTGGAGACTGGAGGATCCAGGTTTGGGGCCAGCCTCAGCTACTTAGTGAGGCCCTCTGCAACTTCGTGAGACCCGGTTTCAAAATAAAGTATAAAAATAGGGCCGAGGGTGTAGCTCGGAGGTAGAATGCCCCTGGGTTCAATCCCCGGTACCGCCAAAAAAAAAAAAAAAAAGAGATGTGTGGATAAGACAGTGCTCTTAAATAAATGAGGAAAGAAATCAGCATTCCCTTCCCTCTTCCTGTTTCCCTCACCCATCCATAGGTAAATACAGGCAACTTCTTAATCATAGTTCTCTGTGCAAACAACACTGAGGGGTACAGACAGATTGGTGAAGATTCGTTTTCTGTATATTTATTTAAAAATGTATAGACACCAACAAAGAAACCCTGTATCCAGCATCTTCTCACTGTAAGACATTGTGCTGGCTGTTTTCCCACACAATACCAGCACACATGCCAGTCCATGGATAGTTCTCCTTGAAAACAAGCTGTCTGTGTTATACATTTCTGAATCCACTCAAGGATTATTTGTTGAACGAATGAATGAATTCATTCATTTACTCGTTCATTATTGAACTATTAAAATTGGCCAAGGGAAAACAAAACAAAACTGGTTGTATCATGCTCCAAAGGAGGATAATAACAATTCAGTTTAAAGCAAATGTACAGTGGCCGTGGTGACGCACACCTGTAGTCCCAGTATTTGCGAGGCTGAGACAGGAAGATCTTAGGTTCAAAGCCAGCCTCAACAACTTAGTGAGGCTCTCAGGAACTTGGTGAGACCCTGTTTCCAAATAAAAAAATAAAATAGGGCTGGGGATTTAGCTCAGAGGTAGAATGCCCCTGGGCTCAATCCCCAGTACCATAAATAAATGAATAATACACATTTAGAGGTGATTATAAAATTTAGTCATTATTCCTATAAATCTTAGCCAGGAAGAAAAGACTGGAAAAAAATACATGTTTCCTCCTTTAGGATCAAATGTGTTGTTCATTTAACATCATAAACACAGCAGACTCAGTTCTAGATGAACTTCATGTATACGTATACATGTGTGGGTATGTAGACAGGAGTCTACCAAGGGAGATGTTGAAGTACTTTGGTAGTAAAATAAACACTTTCATGGTGAAAAACTACTACAGTTTCTACAATTTTGATTTACTTTTAGAAAATGGAATGTTTGGGACTGGCTCTGTGTGTATAACTATCCAATATAGTATTTTTCAACAACAAAATGAACCTAAATATTGACAAATAATTTACATAATATACTTTACCATTATATTATTAATAATAGCAATATTTATCAAGTCCTGAATACCTTTTTTATTACCCAAAAACACTTCACATTTAATTCTCAAAAATGTCTCATTTAATTCTCAAAAACAACCTGATAAAATAGATATTGCTAATACTCTGATCTTAGAGATAAGGAAATTGAGAGGTAGAAGTCTGCCCATGATTATAGACTAGTCTGTAAAAGAGCTCCCCACCACCACATGTCTCTAAGGCTCTAAATTGCATTATTTAAACACTAGTATATGGTATTTCTAACTTAGTAACTATGGAAATGCCAGAGATTTTATGGACTATATGAAAAGATTTTGAGATACAGGAGACTTCAGGAGAAGTTAAAAAAGATTATTTAATATATGTTATACTCAATTTTCTACTATCTACAAATGTTAATATGAAATTTTTGTCTTTTGTTTCTTTTAGCAATAAGAGCAAAAGCAACTTTGTTAGAAGAAAGTTTTGTTTTTGCTTGTTTGTTTTTGCTGTACCAGGGATTGAACCCAGGGGCACTCTACCTCTGAGCTACACCCCCGGCCCTATTTTTTATTCTTTATTTTGAAACAGGGTGTATTGGTCAGGGTTCACTAGATTAGCAGAATTCACAGAATGAGTATATTTGAAAAAGGGATTTATCAGATGGGCTTACAGTTTGAAGCAATGTAGTCCCAGGTTCTGACTGCACGTGGAGAGTCAGAGGAACCAGTAGCTGGTCAAGCGGTCTAAGAGCTGGAGTCTTAGGATCGGAGCAACCACTAATTCAGTCCCAGTCCAAGACGTGAAGATCAGGAAGCTCTTCGGAGAAACGATGGTGAAGTTTCAGTACGAAGGGCTGGAGGCCGAGAAGATCAAGAAGCTCTTCAGAGAAATGGTGAAGCCGGCGGCCGACGATCTCAGGCGAGAACAGATGTGTTTTCCTCGGAAAGAGTCGCGCATTGCTCTACGCGGCTTCTCCCTCTTTTA
>PVJS01038676.1:6549-19374 GCA_004027185.1 Glis glis
TAGAATGGCAAGCATTAAGAAGTCAAACAACAACAAATGTTGGCGAGGATGTGGGGAAATTGGGACTCTTCTACACTGTTGGTGGGATTGCAAACTAGTTCAACCACTGTGGAGATCAGTGTGGAGATTCCTCAGAAAACTGGGAATGGATCCACCATATGATCCGGCTATACCACTATTGGGTATCATACCAAAGGGACTGAATCTAGAAAACAACAGTAATATATGCATACCCATGTTCATAGCAGCACAATTCACAGTGGCCAAATTATGGAACCAACCTAGATGTCCATCAACAGATGAATGGATTACAAAATTATGGTAAATACACACAATGGAATTCTATTCAGCAATAAAGAAGAACAAAATAACAGCATTTGCAAGAAAATGGAAAGATTTGGAGAACATTATGTTAAGTGAGATTAGCCAATCACAAAAAAAGAAGGGACATATGTTTTCATTAATATGCGCAACTTAGGGAGTAGTGGGGACACAAAAGGGACTCCAATGACAACGGAGAACCCTCAGTGGTGCAAGGGAAGGGGTACAAGGGAAGGGGAAGAGGAAGAAAGTAGTGAATCTATGGAATTACTGTCATAAACAATGTGTATATATGAGATTATACCAACATCATTCTCAGTGCTACATGTGTGGGGGAGGTGGGGGGGAGGGACACCAAGAGCTGTGTGCATGTATGTTAACACCAAACTGATACTCATTGTGATGTGAGACTACAATGCACCAATAAAAACATAAAAAAACTTTGCATTCTTGTCTATTTAGCAGTAATTTATTTATTTTTTCTTTGATATTTCCAAAAGTAGAAATTATTTTTGTACCTTTTAAATTATCATTTGATCTTAGTAAGGGCATTTATAATTTTTCAGTGTTGTAATCATTGCCAATAAACATTAACTGAACATTAAAACGTGTGAGAAGATAATTTTTCTTATATAAATATTTTGCTTTTCTGAACTTAAGTAGCTTAATAAGTTCCTATTTCACTGTAGGATTCAGATAATACTTTTCAAAGCTGATAATTCACAAAAGTTGCTCTGTGCTTCCACCAATTCAGGAAGATCTACACTTAATTGCTTATGGGGTAACCTAAGATTATCCCATCTGAATGTATTCAGTCTGTTACTCATATAGTAGAGGTGAAGTGTTTCATCTCCATCAAAGCCTTTTGCAATCTTGCATCCATAATGAAGTTTTCTGCATGTATTACCTTGTATTGTAGTATTTAAAAATTTTAAAAATTTCTAGCTGGGTGTGGTGGCACATGCCTGTAATCCTAGTACTTGGAAGACTGAGACAGGTGGATTACAGGTTCGAGGACTGCCTCAGCAAGTAGAGAGACTCTCATCAACCTAGGGAGACCTTGTTTCAAAATAAAAATAAAATAGGGTTGGGGTATAGCTCAGAGATAGAATCCCTCTGGTATCAATCTTCAGTGCCACAAAAAAATTAACAAATTTCTGCCTGTTTATTTGCTCACATTTGTCCTTCTGGATTGACTTTGCATTTGATAGCAGTGTTCTTTTGCAACTGGTCGGTTTGCATGGTTCCTGATCTACCTCGTGTAGCATGACATTTGAAGCTCTGCTGTTTCTATTTTTAGTTTTCTGGTTTTTAGTTTTCCAGACTTGATCATGCCTAACTCCTACCCTTCACCCAGATAAGAACAATTCTCTTCATAGTTTTCATCACACTCACTACAAACAACCATTTACAATCATGCTGGTGACAGTTAAGATTTCTTCATTAGAAAATTTAGTACATTCTGTTAACTAAAAAAAATTCCCCTCTGAAACTGCATTTTTATGGATGATGCTAAAGTAGCCAATGAAAAAAGAGAATTCAATTCTTCAATCACACTAATTGTTTTTTTTTTTTTTGCGGTACCAGGGATTGAACCCAGGGGCCTTCTACCTGTGGGCTACACCCCCAGCCCCTATTTTTTTATTCTTTATTTTGAAGCAGGGTCTCACTAAGTTGCGGAGGGCCTCACTAAGTAGCTGAGGCTGGCTGCAAACCCAGATCCTCCGGTTTCAGCCTCCCAAGTACTGGGATTACAGGCGTGTGCCACTATGCCCAGCACACTAATTGTTTTAATATCACTTTCAGCATATTGCTCCCTTGTCCTGAATCCATCTGTCTTTCCACTCATCAAAGGAGGGCAACCTGCTTCAACAAGAGTCATCAAGGCATTTTGCAGCTTGATCAAACTATTTTAACTTACCTTATTTGAGACTGAATTGTTTTCTGTTTCCTTAATAAGTATAGGAATTTAAAATTCTATTATGTGTTTGCACAGGTTTCCTCATTAGAAACTGTCACCTATTTTTTTTTTTACATTTCTAATGTTGGTTTCCTTCAATGCCCAGATTTGATTCCATGAGAGCTTTTAATACTGTCCAAACAAAACTTTCATGATGTATATTGTTTTATATGAAAATAACCTGTGAAATTTTGATTCTCTTTTTTATTCATGGTTCTATAGCTTTCACAAAATGTTGTGCCCTATTTAAGAAACACCAGCATAGTACATTATTCTTTTTTTTTCTTTTTAACTTTCTTTATTATAATATTTCTTCATGTCTACCATATCTCTTTTTATTTATTGGGTTTTCTTTTGTTTTTTGGGCTCTGGTGGTGTGGCAGGTATTTATCTGTCAGTGTGGTCAGAAGGGTCATCACAGCAATGTATATTTCCAGCAACCTTTGTTGTCTTTTAGTAAAGACCCAAAAATAAAGCCATTTAGAAGCCCATTTAATTGGCTGAAATGTTTTTTTAAATCCTAAGAAGCCAGGAGCATTTTAAAGCATTAATTACATTTTGTATTTACCCAATTAAATCTTCCATGAGCTCAAAAAATTAAAGTGGCCATATTTTCTGTAATAAAAGCCATATCTTGCTGTAAACTTACATAGGTGCTTGCATAGACTCTGCTGTTTTTCTTTGTAGAATTATTTACCTTGGAAAGAGTATGAAAAAGCAGTATAACTTTTCACTGGTGTTAGGTCCCTAAGCAGGGACCAGACCCAGGGTGTCGGGATTAGAGTACAGGCCCCAAACCTCTCCTAGTGGCCTGTCTGCGCCCCTCCTCCCCGCTGCCCATATGCCTGGTGCCAGCCCCTAGCCCAAGGCCTTGCTTCCGTGTCAGCCAGCTCAGTCCGGAGCACATCTAGTCCCACCGCCCCTCTTCAGGGTACCATTAAAATGGCCTCGTAGCTAAAGCCCAGTACATTATTCTTGTAAGGACAAATGAGTGTTAAAAGAGTAGACACTCAATTCATTTGGTTTATTACTTTATTGTGTAGTGATTATGTTATATAATTCAACTTAAAGCCCTTTTGATTGAAATAGCAATATTATTACAGAAAATTTCCCTTATTTAAAAATCCTCTGGTTACATGCTTTACTTTACATATATTCTTTGTGGTATAACCAAATTAGCATAAATTACATTTACTTCAAATTTTTATTATTGTGTGAGTTATTATTTTTAAAAACATGATTATTAAAATAGATGAACAGAGTAAGTATACAAAAATGGGCAGAAGGGGTACTACTTTACAGCACATAAAATGGAAGATCATGGTAAAAATTCCAATAACACATAAGTTAATAAATCAAAAATGTCATTATATGCTTTCTCCCTTAAGCCACTCCCTGAGGACTATGATGGTTTGGTTTACTATTCTCTGATTCCTTTTTTCAGAAAAATTTTATAGTTATATTAACATATTTTATATATTCATATAGACAGTTGTTGACATGCACACATATATTTCATATATAAAGGCATAAAACTTACACTTATAATTTGTATATATATATATCTATATATACACCAATGAGGTAAAATAAGAATAAATTTTATCATACTATTCATATTTTAATTAACTTTTTTCAATCAGTGGATCTTTCATGGTTATATAATAGCAAATACTCTCCTAAGTTATTTTGGTGGTAACTGCAGAGTATTTCATAATTTTGAAATACTATAATTATATAATTGAATGTTATATCTTCAAATGCTAAAATATTACCCTCTTCCATTAATTATGATCTCCATTGACTTTTATTGTGTCACTAACACAGAAGGCAAGGTTTTGTCAGGATGAGCATATTAGTAAAGCCTGGGCTGACTCTGTTTCTTAGGATTCCTGGAGTTTTCACCAGCATGACGGTCACATGCTATTTCCTCTACCTGGGATGCACTTGCTCATCTCCATCTGGTACTCCCTTACTCATTTCTCAAGTCTCAGCTCAACGCCCATATATATGGAAGGCTTTCCCGGCCCATTATACCAAAGGATTTTACTAACTCTTATCATTTTAGTACTTGACACTTATATATCTTATGATTTAAAAATTATTTGTATAATTTTAAATTAATATTTGTCTGCCTCTATCAGACTATAAATTCCATAAGGGTATCAATGATGCCTAGCACTGTTTGTGACACTCACAAATATCCTCAAAAATATCTGACATTTGATAACATGCATAAATCGAGATCTCTAAAATTGTGCACATTAGCCTCATCATCTGGTACAAGCTAGAAGGCGTCACCTTCCATACTGTCATTGTGCTAAGCACTATATAGAATTTACCCTTTACATGACATTTTGTGGATATTATTATTAGAGACATGTTAGGAAGTTCAGATTTAATGTATGTGAATTAACAAGTTCTAACTGGAATATTAAGCAGGACATGAAATAGAATTAATTTTCTTGAAAGTCTCACACTGAAGGCAAATGTTCAGTCACAAAAGTGGTATAGAATAGATACTGCATTGTGTTCATTAAATGAGTGCCTACCATAAAGCAGGCTCAGTGCTAACCTCTTTATTATATTTTCTGTTAATTGATATATATTTAACTTTTTCATAAATGTTACAAATCCCTTTGGAACTTGTGACTTGGATAAATTGCAATAAAATAGATATATGTGCAACTTTATAATTTCAAAAGGAAATAGTAAAATAAATTGTAAATTGTAAGAATGCAACTGACATTATCTGTTATATGCCAGTTTCCACTATTTTAATTGCAGATAAATATACTTTCTTCCTCATTTATATTAATTTAGCAGCATTACTGATAAATATTTGACATGCTATATGATTTACTAAGCAAGCATAAACAATTTAATTTTTAAAATTTATCTAATAAGTTATACAACCATCAAGAAAATCTAATTTTAGTATCCCACCCCAATAAAGAAACCCTACACCCATTACTATTCACTCATCATTATTACATTTTGTCAGCCCCACAAAACCACTAACTTACTTTTTATATGGATTTATCCATTCTGAACATTTCATATAAATGTTAATAAGGCAATATGTATTGTTTTGTTACAGGTTTCTTTCACTCATCATAA
This sequence comes from Glis glis, assembly GCA_004027185.1. NCBI lineage: Eukaryota > Metazoa > Chordata > Mammalia > Rodentia > Gliridae > Glis > Glis glis. The sequence continues at coordinate 11,951 of PVJS01038676.1, forward strand.
TGATTCAAGGGTCATTCATGTGGTAGCATCCATCAGGAGTTAATTGCTTTTATAGCTATATATTCTAGCATAGGGACACAGTACATTTTATTTAGACTTTTTTGGTTTGTGGATGTTGTGGTTTTTCCCATTTGGGGTTATTATAACAATATTCATGAATATTTATATACAAGTTTTTGTACATTAATGTATGTTTATTTATACATTTTCATTTCTCTTAGATACATCCCTCAGCATTGAATTGCTAGATTATGTGTTATGTATATGTTTAATATTTTTAGAGAATAACAAATTGTTTTCCATAGAAGCTCCATTATTTTATTTTCCACCAGCAACATATGGTGTGAGGGTTTCAAATTTTCCATATCTGATATGGTTAGGATATGGGGTGACACCCAGAAAAGTTCATGTGTTAGCAATGGACCAATGTTCAGAGGTGAAATAATAGAATTGGGGCTCTAACATTTTCAGAATTAATGTATAAATGGAGTAAAAATTTGACTGGATTTACTGGGTGGTTAACTGTAGGCAGGTGGTGTGTGGCTCAAGGAGGTAAATCGCTGGGAGTGTGGTCTTGTGACTATGTATGTCCCTGGTCCCCTCCTTTCTTGTTCTTCCTGGTTGCCATAAGCTAGATAGATTTTCTCTGCCACACTCTGCTGCCTTGGCGTTTGTGCCTTGGAGCCAGCCAACCATTGACTGAACTTCTGCAACCATGTCCAGAAACATGAAATAGATAATAATAATAGAACACTAACAAAGAATGTGTATGAAAGTCAGAATACATATATTTATTAGATAGAGGAAAATAAAGTAAAGGGAAACAGAGTAGATAGAACATATAGAAAATATTCAGGAAGATAGTAGATTTAAATAAGTTATGTCAATAATTATATGAACTGTAGGTTAAAACATCACAATTTAAAAGATTTTTCAGATTTTATTAAACAGCAAAAATTAGTTATATACTCTTCTATAAGAGACTCAATTTAATTGTAAATAGGATAAGAGTAAAGGGTAAAAAAGATATGTATGATGCAATGTTAATCAACACAAAATACCAATCTTCAGTGGCTATATTATTATCTGAAAAGGAATATTCTGGAGCAAGGAAATTACCATATGTACCATATATAAAATTCACCCCAAAATTTACTATTAAAAAGAGGTAGACTTTCAGAGTGGCAGAGTAAGGACCTCTGTGGATCATTTCCAGAACTTTTAAGCTGGTAAAAAATTTTAAAAGTTACTTAAAACATGGAAATAATTTTCTAAGTAATACAGTAAATGAAGAAAGACTTACTCAAGTAAATAAATGGAACATTAAGTAAATAAAACATGTATTCTGATAAATATACCAAATCTAAGTAAGAGCAAGTGAGAGTCTCTGGCATTGAAGCCATAACTCACTTCATCCCCCCACACAAACAAAATGCTAGGGCAGTCACAGCTCTAACAGAGAGAAACAGGAAAAGAAATAGTTACAAAGAGATTTCCTGGGATCACAATCATATCTGGAGGTCAGGAAAACTGTGCATATAGATCATGTTACAGTGGGAACGGTGCTGTGGGCTCTTTCCTTCAATTCAGATCAAATTGTCTGAAGAGGGGAATTAAAACTAACAGGCAGCTTGGTTGCAGCTTAACAAATTTTATTACAAAGTTGTAAAGTATAAAAAGTAGGGCTGGGGGTGTAGCTTGGAGGTAGAACGCCCCTGGGTTCCATCCCCGGTACTGCAAAAAAAAAAAAAGAGAGAGAAGAGAAGCAGTGGGCCTGGAAGATACGCTGGAGAGCCCAAAAGTGGAACTCTGCCCCTCCCTCCAACCCCGACCCTTAAATACACTTTTCACATTGATATGGTTTTATCAATGTTACCAAGGCAATAAGCTAGTAACTTATTTCTTAGGCATAACTTATTAAGGCAGGTGGTGCCTTCTAGTCTATTAAGTGCACTTACTAAGTGCAGAGGTCAATAATCTACCTTGTTTTTTACCCCTATTGTATGAGGCTGTATTGGTTGTCTATCAACTATGGGCACTTTGATGTAACACATGGAGTTTGTCTTTCTCATAGTGAGGCTGAGACACAAAGAATAGAAGGTAAACAGAGGCACTAGCTGTAGCCAGTACAGTTGTGTATAACCTCTAAGAGCGAGGGATAAGGCCCTTGTTATCTTTACCATTTTAAATTTGCTAGGCAGAATCACTGTGATCTTTGGGCCATTAATTGTTTTTTATATATTTGTAGGGCTAAAGGCTCTAATTGTCTCTACAGTGCTCCTAAGTCTCCGTGCTTCTAAGGCTAGAGGCTTTAATTGCTTTTACATTCTTACTATGGGTTAATCATTTAGAACAAAGGGGCAGAAGAAGAAGGGAGGGGGAGCTCTTGGAATGTAACAGAGCTACTGCCTCTTCCTGCCTGCCTTTTACATTTTACTAGAAATTAATATCAGAGCAATTTTCCAGTACTGGCATAGACTAGGCTGCCTCTGCTCAGGTACAATCAAACTTAGGCTTAAAACTTCTGAAATTTGATGGAAAAGACTCATACACAGGCATTTCATATTTTTAGGTGACATTATAAATGGTATAATATTTTGGTATATCTTTATTTTAATTCCCAATGAATTCATTACTAAGATCCAGTAATTTGCTATATAAAATATATAGGGATATATAGAAACATTTCTAATGAAATATATAAACATCTGAGTTAGAAATAAGAGAATAAATGAACATAGATATATGTTCATTTTTATAAATCATATATCAGATGATGACAGCTCTCCTCCAAAACCTCACCAAATTTTTTTCTTTAGAAATAGACAAACTTATTAAAAAATTGACATTGAGAAGCAAAAGACTGGAAAAACTATGACAACTTTCAAAAAATAATAAATCTGGAGAACTAACACTACATAATTTTTTCATAAAAAATACAGTAATCAGCAGGGTGTGGTGGTGTATGCCTGTATCCCAGTACTTGGGAGGCTGAGACAAGAGAATCACAAATTTGAGGCCAGCCTCAGCAACTTAATAAGGCTCACAACAACTTACTGAGTCCTTGTTTCAAAATAAAAAATAAAATAGGGTTGGGAGTGTAGGTCAGAGGTAAAACACCCCTGGGTTGAATCCCTAGTAACAAACAAACAAACAAACAAACAAAAAAACAAATGAAACAACATAGTAATCAGAACAATGTGGTATTAGCATACAAAAAGGCACATAGGCAGATGGAATTGTCCACATATAGAGCCATATAGTGTGCGTGTGTGTGTGTGTGTGTGTGTGTGTGTGTGTGTGTGTGTGGTGTATTTGGAGGAGTGTGTATATGTATAAACCAATTTTCCACAAAGTGACCAAGTTATTTTCATGGTAAAAACATCTTTTCTGTAAGTGTTGCTGGAACATCCACATATGGGGAGGAGGGATAAACCAACCAAATAATAGCATAAACCCTATCAAAGATTACCTATGTTCCTGTAAGGGGCAAATACACTGTGCCATTGTATTACATTATTGAGTTATCTAAAAACATTAATTCAACCTAAACAACTTTGCCAAATGAACAAATATGCAGTCTTCCTAAGGTATTTTTAACTCAATTTTATGTCTAACCTGTGGGATCTTAAAATGTTAACTTTAGTCCACATTATATTTATTTCTTCTTATTTATATATTTATTTTCCATTTGGGTACCATTACATTTGACAAACTGACTACTTTCTTCCAATTTGCTCATTGTAATGACATATCATTCATTTTTCAACATAGAAACTAAAGGTTTATATTCTATTACTAATACATTTTCTTTTGTTAAATATTATAGTGAACACATACTATTAAATTAATACAGTGAACACAGACTGTTAAAATAAAGTTTTCTTGAAAATATAACCTTTAAGAAAAGTAGTAATAATACAACTTTTTTGTGTTTAAATATACCTTTTGTATGGGCTTGGATTTTACTCAAACCCCATTCCATGTAGATTTGGATATGCTGATGCACACCACAGATTACTCTGCTTCATCATAATGTTCACCTTATTGACTTTAGAGGAATCTTTATGTAGCACATTTGAGAGCTAGTGAGTTCTCTGTATTGTAGAAAGTGTTCTGTTATCATCGACATTTTGAATACTATATTAGGTTTCTGACAAAGAATGTCTAATGAACCATTCATAATATATCATTTTGTGGTTATCAAATAATTTTGAATATGCTGGACCATACAAATAGAAGTTTCAGCAAATATAACCAAATTTAGTAAGATTCACCATCAACTTAAAGTGTTAAGCAACATTGACTTATTTAGATATTTTATATTTTAATTAATACATATAACATGCATTCATCATATAAATGATATACATTGATACTGAGAAAATATAATTAGAAAACTGATACATCAGGATGTAAGAAGAATATACTAAAAATCTTATTTATATTAATTTTATTTCTTTAAAATACATATTTTGAATGAGTTAGAAAAGTAATGTAATACAGTCATATATTTTGAATATATATATACATATAATGAGATATACAAAAGTTGTTAAATATGCCAATAAAAAGTTTTCAGACAACTAGTTTTCAATTTCTCTCAAATGCTAGGATTTACCCAACTTTATTCTTTAGCTTGAGGGCAAGAATATATATAGAGAGAGAGAGTGAGAGAGAGAAAGAAAGAGAGACTCAAAAAAAGGAACAGCATTTTTTTTCCTGCAGTGTACTTCCATGACTAAAGGTATGCATGTCTTTGAAAATCAATTTCCTACTCCAAGAATATGAAATATAATGTTCTAAAATCTCTCCAATTTTTATGTCAAATAAGATATTTTCTTCTCCATTATAAAAATTTAAAAAATATTTTATAGTATGGCTATCCTTAGTAAACATGCTGTTTTTAGAAAATACTAACTTGTCTGGAACTTACTGAATTGGTTAAAAATGAGAGTTGATAAGAATATTTGTATTCTTCTTATTATCAATAAAAATGTACCATATTTTAAATCTGAGAAATATTTAAATGACCATATTATCTAAGAAGGATCATTTGAGACTACCCTTGGAACACAATTCAAGTTTCCTTAATATCTTCAATTTAGATTACAATAACCTTAGCACCAGTATTTGGTTACTCTGTGGTTGACTGTGACTGTGCTCATCCCCAGCTCTCCCTTTAAAATGTGCTTTCATTCACACCTTCTAATCTGATTCTAACCTTTCTGATTCTAATCTTGTGCGCAGTTTTCCCTCAATAAATGATGTTGCAAGAATAAGACTTAACTTTAGAATTTTAGATTATTATTATGTTTAAACTCCAAACAGATTTTACAGAAAATTATTTGATTTGCTAATTGAATTATGAATTTTCTAGGCTCAATTTTTATTTTTCTAAGCAGTTTCTATGGTATTTGTCTTTATTTAAGTAAATATCAATTGAGCTTCTTGAAGAGGAATAGAAGCAGGAAACTGATTCAAAGAGACATTTTGAAAATAAGGTATAAAGAATGAAGAATTGTAGTTTAATTTGACTTGCTCCTTCCCCAGACAATCTCTGAACTATTCTATGTAGTATTATAAAATTTCAAGTTAAAATTAGCCCATATATATGTGTGTGTGTGTGTATATATGGTGTATATATGGTGTATATATGTGTATATATGGTGTATATATGTGTATATATGTGTATATATGTGTATATATGGTGTATATACACCATATGTATTTACACATGTATATATATGTGTATATACATATGTATGTACACATATATACACATATGTATTTGGGGGATTTCAGGATCTTATTCATTCCACAGTATAAGGAATAGGTTAGCTAATGCTAAATCTGACACATTTTATTCTAGGGTGCATAAAGAGATATATAAATAAATATATGAATAGATATATGGATACAGCTGGTTAGCTATAATGTTAAAAGTATTTAATCTGTTATAGAAATGCCAATTTTTCATTATGGTGAGACTTTTTCTATTATTTTGCATGGAAATTTAATATGTAAGGGGCAATAAAATCTGCAAGTATAATTGCTATATATTACAAATGAATCAATTTACCTCTCAGTATCTTGTCAAAATATATAAGCAGTCAAATATAAAAATGAACATTTACATGTTGGTTTCCTACTTTCTTGAGTATTGCATTTGCTATTATGCATAACTAAATCATAAATATAATTAGTTTACACTTAAAGGGTATAAAATGCCACATATAATATTCAATAAACCTGAATTACACTAAACATTCCACCCAATTTGTGATTTTTTACTGTATTCTTATTACTCATATAATTACACTATGAATGAGAATATTTATTGGCACTCATATATGGATCTCACTAAAACTTTTATATAATTTCAGTTCATATTATTTTCCAAGCTATAAAGTTATATAATGAAATGATAAAAACTGAGCATCTCTACTCTGAAGGCTTATTTATGGGGCAAATTGTAAACTGGGAATTTATATTCTTATAATAAATATGTATTAATATTTTAATATATTCCAGTAATAAAATTAAGCAAACAACTGAAAACTGTTAAATGAAATAAATAAGGGAGAGATTTTTCTTACTCTGTTTTATACCTCAGCTAACATTTTACCTACATAATATACAATTGTATTAGTAGCCATATTATTCCCTATTATTTACTTTTTATCTAATTTGGTAGTGTTTTAGTAGAAAGCAAATTAAACTAGTGCTTACCCACTGGTTTAATAACTCTTCCAGCAGTCTGGTAGAACATAAAGGAACCACAAATGGTGAAAATTCTTGTTGGTCACAGCCTGGATCATATATTCTTTGAGCCCTTAGCAACTCTATAGACTATGTAATTCAAATATTTCAGAGTGAAGATTAGCAAACTAAAGATGGCAGTGACTAATGATTTCTTGTGTTAGAAGAAATATTATAGCACAGATCTTCTGGCTTTTGGTTTCAGGCTTTAATATACCACATGTGACTGAATGTATTTTCTAAATGTGGCCCCCATCACAGTATTTCTCATTCAGCACACCCTTCTACTCTGTTCCCTTCATCAAAATTCAGAGTTGAATCCTTTCTTGTTGAATCTGGACTGGCCTTGTGACTGTCCATAGTCAGTAGTATAAGCTAAAAGTGATGCATTTTATCAGAAGTGGAGTTAGAAGAGGGCCCTCACAAAAAGAAGATATACAAATGGCCAATAAATACATGAAAAAATGTTCAACATCATTATCAATCAGGGAGATGCAAATCAAAACTACTCTGAGATTCCATCTAAGTCCAATCAGAATAGCAATCATCAAGAAGTCAAACAACAATAAATGTTGGCGAGAATGTGGGGAAATTGGAACTCTTCTGCACTGTTGGTGGGGGTGCAAACTAGTTCAGCGGCTATGGAGAGCAGTGTGGAGATT
>PVJS01038677.1:0-19275 GCA_004027185.1 Glis glis
CTAAGTAGAGAGAGAGAGAGAGAGAGAGAGAGAGAGAGAGAGATAGAGACAGGGAGAGAGAGAGACAGGGAGAGAGAGAGCTGAGGCTGGCCATGAACCCAGATCCTCCGGTCTCTGCCTCCCAAAGTACTGGGATTACAAGCGGGTCCCGCTTCTTTTTCTAAGTGTGTAGTCCCAGCCACAGTCTCCTGGCAGTACAAATGACCCTTTATAGACTAGAGGAAAAGATAGTGGGAAATAATGTAGGATAGTTTGAGTACCTTGTGAATTAATGAGTGTATAGTGTATACAATACAAATCAAAACTATACTGAGGTTTCATCTAACTCCAGGTAGAATGGCCGTCATCAAGGATACAAACAATAATAAATGCTGGCGAGGTTGTGGGGAAATAGAAACTCTTATACACGGTTGGTGGGATTGTAAATTAGAATAACTGCCACAGAGATCAGTGTGGAGGTTTCTCAAAAAACTAGGAATGGAGTCACCATATGACCCAAATATACCATTCTCACTATCATTCCCAAAGAATTAAACTTAAGAGTACTATAGCAATACTTGTGTACCCATGTTTATAGCAGCACAACTCACAACCGCCAAATGATGAAGCCAGCCTAGGCATTTGTCAACAGATGAATGGATAAGGAAAATGTGGTGTATACACACACTGGGGTTTTACTCAGCAGAATTATGTCATTTGCAGGAAAACGGATGGAACTTGAGAACATTACGGTAAGTGAGATCAGCCAGCCTCAGCAAGTCAAGGGTTGTGTGTTTTCTCTCATACGTGGAAGCTAGAGAGAAAATAGGAAAGAAAAAGGACTTCAGATAAAAGAGGAGAAAGATCAGTAGAAGAGCGGAAGGGGGGATTGCATTAAACTGAAGAGCTTTTGTGCAGCAAAGGAAACAATCAAGAACCTCAACAGAGAGCCGACAGAATGGGAGAAGATTTTTGCCAGCTACTCCTCTGATAGAGGACTCATTTCTAGAATATACAGAGAACTTTAAAAAATCACCACTAAAAAAAAAAATAACCCAATCAATAAATGGGCAAGTGAACTAAATAGACACTTCACAGAAGAAGAAATAAAAATGGCCCATAAATGTATGAAAAAATGTTCAACATCATTAGCAATCAGAGAGATGCAAATCAAAACTGCCCTGAGATTTCACCTAACCCCAATTAGAATGGCAATCATTAAAAACACAAACAACAATGCTGGCGAGGATGTGGAGAAGTAGGAACTCTACTACACTGTTGGTGGAATTGCAAATTAGTGCAACCACTTTGGAAAACAGTGTGGAGGCTCCTCAGAAGAGTGGGAATGAACCTACCATATGACCCAGCAATACCACTTCTAGTCATCTACCCCAAAGAACTAAAACCCAACTACCAGACTAATGCATGTGTATCTATGTTTATAGCTGCACAATTCACAATTGCCAAACTTTGGAACCAGCCAAGGTGTCCATCAACAGATGAATGGATTACACAACTATGGGATATGTACACAATGGAATTTTACGCAGCCATAAAGAACAAAATTACATCATTTGCAGGGAAATGGAGGGCACTGGAGAACATTATGCTAAGTGAGATTAGTCAGTCAAAGAGTGAAAAGTCGGATGTTCTCCCTAATATGTGGAAGCTAGGGAGAATGGGACTTAGAAGGGACCCCAGACAGAGAAGGAGAAAACTTTAGTTGAGCAAAGAAGGCGACCTAACTGAGGGAGATGGGAGGGGGAAGAGGGAAATCCACTAATGCACATGATGAGTACACACAAACTTATCAGAGTCAATCACTATGTTGAGCACGGAAAGGAGGGAAGGGGGAGGGAATGGGGTGGGATTTGAGGGAGGGCTAAATGAGCAATGTGTGCATGCATGCTTCTGATACCCTGACACTTACCAAAATGTATAACTATGACGCACCAATAAATGTAATAAGTTAAAAAAAAAGAATAGCGGAAGGGGATTGGGGAGGAAGGTGGGGAGGGGAAAATGAGGCTCGAGGAAGGAAACAGATGAAATAATGTTATGTTCATGTATGAAGGCATCACCACCAACCTCACTAACATGTCCAGGGAGGGAAGAGGGGGAGCAGGTGGGATCTAGAAGGAATCGCACCCAGCGCCATGTGCGTGTATGAACGTACCACTTGGAATCTCACTATGTTGTAAAATTACAATGCACCAATAAAATTACAAAAAAGAACATATAGATTAGAGGGAATGGGTTCTTTCATAAAAGTTGTAAAAGAGACAAAAATAGAAGAAGGCCTTGGTGTTATCCACGGAATTGCAAGTCTAACTGGACACTACGGGGAAAACAGAACGGTGGGGAGGGATCTGACCCACGATCCCGCTAACCACCCGGGACTTTTCCCAGGCCACACGACCGCTCTCTTCCAAACCAATCCCCTTTCCTGGTCTAGAAGGGCAGCTGACGGGGCTGGTTCTACTGTGCTCTATTCTGCTCCTCCCCTCCCCCGCCTGCAGCACGAGAATGCCAATATTTACCCTTCTCGCATTGCCCATTTATGCTTTTATCCCTAGACCCTCACCTGGTTTCTTTTTTACTGTATTTTCCTAATTTTTTAGTTTTTGCTTTTAAACATCTCACGTAGTCATGTGCTGCATAACAAGATTTCAATCAACAAAGGACTATGTGTACAGTGGTGGTCCCATAACATTATAAAGGTGCTAAAGAGAGCCAGTGTGGTGGCGCACACCTGTAATCCCAGTACCTGGGAGACTGAGACGGGAGGATCACAAGTTCAAGACCAGCCTCAGCAACTTAGCAAGACTTTCAGCAACCTAGCGAGACCCTGTTTCAAAAACAAGAAAATAAAATAGGGCTGGGGGTGTAGCTCAGAGGTAGCATGCCTCTGGGTTCAATCCCTAGTACCACCACAAACAAAAAAAAAAGCTAAGAAATTCCTACTTCCTAGTGCTGGTGTAGCCACAGGAATGTTTTAGCACAGTGCAGCACTCACACACATTTGTGGAGATGCTGGTATAAACAGACCTACTGTACCGCGACTCATATAAAGGTACGGCACACACAATTGCGTACGATACATAATCCATGATAATGATAATTGACTAATCGACTGTGTTTGGTTTGTATATTTACTATTTACTATTTTATTTATTTATTTATTTATTTATTTATTTATTTATTTTTTGTGGTACCAGGGATTGAACGCAGGGGCGTTCTACCTCCGCGCTACACCCCCGGCCCTATTTTTTATACTTTATTTTGAAACAGGGTCTCACGAAGTTGCGGAGGGCCTCACTAAGTAGAGAGAGCGAGAGAGAGAGAAAGAAACAGGGAGAGAGAGAGAGAGATAGAGAGAGAGCTGAGGCTAGCCGCGAATCAGGATCCTCCGGTCTCCGCCTCCCAAAGTACTGGGATTACAAGCGTGCGCCACCACGCCCGGCTCATATTTACTATTTTATACTTTTTTTGGTACTGTGGATTGAACCCAGGGACATTCTACCCCTAAACTACACCCCCCAGCCTGTTTTTTTTTTAATTTTGAAACAGGGTCTCACTAAGTTGTGAAGGGTCTCATTAAGTTGCTGAGGCTGGCCTCAGAACTACAACCCTCCTGTCTCAGCCTCCCAAGTAGTGGGATTTTTAGGTATGCACCACCATGCCCAGCTGCTATTTTATACTTTTAAATAATTTTTTTTAGAATGTATTTCTTCTACTTCTAAAAGAGGCACGCCGTATCACACCAGCAGCAGCCTTGCACATCTTCTCTTTCTGCATCTCTTGATTGCAACAGGAGGCCACTTCTGGTGGTTGGTCTAGACCATCCAGGTCCGTCTGAGTACACAGTGTGATGCTCGTGCAACGATGAAATTCCCTAACGACGCATTCCTCAGAGCGTATCCCCAGGGTTAAGCAATGTACTGCTCTATGTATATCATATCGTTAACATCTATTTGACATTGTTAACTTAGCATCAGCTATATATTTAAACAGTATTGGAGGAAAGATTTCTGAATGAATTATTTCTTGATGCTTGACTAATTTTTTCCCCCTTGAAGCTCTATAGCCACTATTTCACTATCTTATGTGATATGTACTGTTGTTGCACAGGAGAAATTTATGGTGGATTTATTTTTATTCCTGATTTATTCCTTATTTCATCCTTCTTCTTTAGCTCAAACACTTGTAATGTTTTCCCTTTAGGTTTAACTCAACAAATATGTATTAAGCACATACTAGTGTCACACATTTTTCTAAGATCGAGGCTACAATGGCAAAAGTGTTAGCTTAAGCTGTCCTATTACTTTGAATCAATTATGGGTGACTGATATTAAACCCTTAATTAAAAGTACAATGAATGTTATGGAAGCTCAGCAGGCAATGGTGGTCATATAGCTAGAATAATTTAATCTGACTAAGGACGAAAGACCAGCTTTGTTAAGAAAGTGATAACTCAGCGGGGCGTGGTGGCGCATGCTTGTAATCCCAGTACTTTGGGAGGCGGAGACCGGAGGATCCGGGTTCGCAGCCAGCCTCAGCGCTCTCTCTCTCTCTCTCTCTCTCTTTCTCTCTCTACCTAGTGAGGCCCTCTGCAACTTCGTGAGACCCGGTTTCAAAATAAAGTATAAAAAATAGGGCTGGGGGTGTAGCTCGGAGGTAGAATGCCCCTGGGTTCAATTCCTGGTACCGCAAAAAAAAAAAAAAAGAAAGTGATAACTCAAGCTGGTGCACACCTGTAATCCCAGTACTTGGGAAGATGAGACAGGAGGATCACAGGTTCAAGGCCAGCCTCAGCAAGTTAGCAAGACTCTCAGCAACTGTGTGAGACCCTGTTTCAAAATAAAAAATAAAATAGGGCTGGGAATGTTGCAGGTCAGAGGTAGAACACCCCTGGGTTCAGCCCCCAGTACCCTCCCCCTAAAAGTGATAACACAGAAGAGGAAAGTTAGCCGGGCGTGGTGGCGCATGCTTGTAATCCCAGTACTTGGGAGGCTGAAACTGGAGGAGTGCAGGTTCGAAGCCAGCCTCAGCAATTAACAAGGCCCTCCACAACTTAGTGAGACCCTGTTTCCAAATAAGAAATAAAATTGGGCTGGGGGTGTAGCTTGGAGGTAGAATGCCTCTCAGTTCAATCCTCAGTTACCCCCCCCCCCAAAAAAAAAGAAGAGGAAAGTTGAATGGTGGTTCAACTTGGTGGGAGGGAAAGAACAATATAGAGACCAAAGGGAAAATTATATGCCAGTTTAAGGAGAAGCAGGTATCACGTGGAGGAATACTAGAAGCTTTCATACAAAGAAGATAGTGATGTTTAAAGTATACAGGAAGGAGGGTTTCATAAGATTATTTGAGTTTTAAAATGTTATTCTTTAAAAAGAGCCAAAATGAAAAATGTTTCTGTACTTTTATCGGTACATTGTAATTATACAACACAGTGAGATTCCAAGTGGTATGTTCATACACGAACACAACGCTGGGTGCGATTCCCTCCAGATCCACCCGCTCCACCGCTTCCCTCCCTGGACAGGTTAGTGAGGTCAGTACTGATACCTTCATATATGAACATAGCATTATTGATCTTTTTCTTTCCTCAGGCCTCTTTTTCCGCCTACCTATCTTCCTCCCGCAATCCCCTTCCATTCTTCTACTGGTCTTTCCCCTCATTTAACAGAAGTTCCTTTTCTTTCTTATTTTCTCTCTCTCTTTCACATATGAGAGAAAACATAGAACCCTTGACTTTCTGAGAGGGGCCGATCTCACTTAGCATAATGTTCTCTAGTCCCACCCCCAAATGAAAAGTTTTCAATATCTATAGATGGTAGGCTTGGGTAACACGACCAGTTTTTATTTTGGAAGATCTCTCCAATTGTAAAGTAAATAGACTTGGGGATGGGGAAGACACAGGATTCTTTGCTAGGGGGTCAAATTGAAGGCTACTGCCAGAGCCTGCTTAAAAGATAATTGTGACTGGGGCATGGTGGCGCATGCTTTTAATCCTAGTACTTGAGAAGCTGAGACCAGAGGATCTGGGTTCGCGGCCAGCCTCAGCTACTTAGTGAGGCCCTCTGCAACATAGTGAGACCCTGTTTCAAAATAAAGAATACAAAATAGGGCTGGGGGTGTAGGTCAGAAATAGAATGCCTCTGGGTTCAATCCCCAGTACCGAAAAAAAAAAAAAGATAATTGTGGCTCAGTTTAAAGGTGACAGTAGTGGGGGTAGAGAGGAATATACAGATGTATACAATGCATGACATGTTGATTCAGCACGATGAGATTTTTTAGTGAGAGAGAAAGAGAGAGAGAGAGAGAGAGAGAGAGAGAGAGAGAGAGAGGGAAGATTTCTGGTTTGAACCACTGAGTAATGGCGCCATTTAGTGAGTTAGGGAATAACAGCACAGGAACGAGTTTGGGAGAGGAAAGAAATGATGAAGCCAGGTCTGACCATCTCCAGGAAATAAAACCTATAGGTTTGGAGCTCACGGGACAGCCCTGAGCTGCAGATATGGACTTGGAAGTTGTTGGCATATCAGTGGTGACAGGAGCTTGGGGAGAAGATGGAGTTGCACATAGAAACTGTGTAGATGAAGTCAAGAAGGATGGAGTGTAGACAATGTCTAATGTTAAGAATGGAGAAAAGGAGGGCGTGGGAGAGGAGAACAGGTGAAAGTCATCTTATAGTTTGGGTCTGGAGTGTCCCCCAGTCTCACGTTGGAAGCATGGTTCCCAGTGCAGCGATGTCCAGAAGTGGGGCTCTTGGAGGTGGTTGATCATGAAGGCTCTGGTCTCATCAGTAGTTAATCCATCGATAGCTGAATGGACTCCTGGGAGGTGGGGCCTAGTTAGAGGCAGCAGATCACTGGAGGCATGCCTTGGAAGGGTTTATCTTCTTGTTATGGTTAGATATAGAAGGTCCCCTGAAGAGCTCAGGTTGAGGGAGTTAAGTCATGAGGTTGTCATCTCATCAGTAGATAAATTCATTGTAATGGATTTACTGGGTGGTCACCTAAGCTGGTGGGGTGTGACTGGAGAAGGTGGGTCCCTTGGGCTGTGGCCTTAGGGATTGTGTTTGTATCTTTGAATCCCTTTGCTTACTTGCTCTCTCTTGCTTCCAGCCTCAGTGATGTGAGAGCAGAGCCCTCGCTCTCTCCCTCTTTCTCTCACTGCCAGGCCCTGAGATCCGCAGACCCCGGCCTCACATGGATTGAACCTGGAACCTCCAAGACACTGTGAGCAAATAGATCTTCTGTCCTCTAAATTGTGTGATCAGGTCTTGTGGATTGTAGCAGTGAGAATGTTGATGGAGACGCTTCTGGCCACTTCCTCTCCCTCTCCTTTTCACACTCCCTCTCCCCACTCTCTGCTTCCTGGCTGCCATGAGCGGAGCAGCTTTCCTCTGCCTTGCCCTTCAGCCATGATGCTTTGCCTCACCTCAGGCCCACAGCAATGGAGCCGGCTCACCATGGACTGAATTCTTGGAAACCATGAGTCGAAAGACAACGTTCCTTCTCTGAGTTCTTCTTGTCACGTATCTTGGTCACAGTAGCAGGAAGCTAACATGAGTACTTAGAAAAGGTGGGAGGGAAGCCAGGAAAGTATGACTTCTCTGAGTCCAAGGGAAAGGGTATTTCCAACAAGACTAGTCCATGGTATTAAATAATGCAAGTGGATTAAGCAAGACTGGGATTGAACGGTGTCCTGTAGATTTCATTGCAAGAAGGCTCTTATTTTTCTTGGTGAGAGAAATTTCAGTGGAATAGGTGGAAGCCACAGTGAGTTGGTCGAGGATAACTGGGAGGTAAAGAAATAAAGGTGATGAGAGAAAAGGCAGTTCTTTCATGAAATTGATCCTAGCTGGGCATGGTGGCACATGGCTATAATCCCAGTACTTGGGAGTCTGAGACAGGAGGATCACAGGTTCAAGGCCAACCTCAGCAATTTAGTGAGACCCTCAGCAACTTAGTGAGACCCTGTTTTTCAAAATAAAAATAAAATAGGGATAGGGGTGGAGTTAAGAGGTAGAATGCCTCTGGGTTCAATCCCCAGTACCAAAAAAAGAAATTGACCCTGAGTTCTGGATTGCCTACTCCCAAAGGCTCTTCTTAGTTCTTTATTTTTCTTTGAAAATTTGGTCATTGTATGTGTTGGTAAGGATATTTGTCAATTTTGCCTGAAATATAGTTGGTAATCTCATTTTCAGAAATTAAAAATTCTTAGTTTATATATATTTCCTTATTACACTTTTGATTATTGTTTCAGTTGATTTGCTCTTTTCCTGAAGAAACATCTACTCATTAGCTGGAACTTTGTAATCTACCACATTTATCTGCCAGTACCTCTAATATATACACATTTTAATTTTCATTCGATATTGATTTTATAATAGATTTTTTAAAAAAATCTGTTAGTGTGTCTCAAGTTAATTCTGTACTTTTAAATCAGATTTTTGGCAGCATTAAGTTCTTCCTATGTAACTGATTTTTTAATAACAATTTTCATATGAATTTATGGTTTCTGTCTGATTTGTTCTCATTTCATAGAAAATATATTGCTTGTCTCTAACTGAACATAAGAGGTGGGTCTTTTCAGAACGATTCTTTAATTTCATGAAGTTTAGTAGAAGATCATTTATCCAGGAGCCTACACATAAAAGTGTATAATGTAATTGTTATACACTTGTGACAACCATTGTCTACTTTTAAAAACCATTTATTAAAATAATCAAAGAATGATTTCCTGAAGTGGATGGTGATGGTGAGTGTTGTAATAGACAGATGAAGAATGCCTTTCTCCGATGCTATTTTATACTGTGAAAAGTTCATAAATTTCATGGGACAGATGTCATTTATTACCGAGCAGGAGATGGCTCAGATGTAGAGGCCAAAAGAGAAACCTGAAAAAGAAGCAGGGTGAGGAAAAGCCGACGAGGGATCTTTTCATTAATGCTGCTGCACTGCTCCATATTTTAGTGTCTGTGCTGCTGTTACATCAAATCCTGTCCGTAGGGACCTCTGCCACTATCCTCTCTCAGATCAACGAGGATTCCTAGAAAATAAATTCACTTAAACTTTTAAACCTCACTTTAAAAGCAATTGATCATTTTTCCATGTGTGTTACTTTTAAAGAACACAAGTACAAAGTAAACTCTCTCTGTATGTATGAGAACTGTTAAGTAAAATGTATTTGCTGTTTCCATTATTGAATATTGAGATATATGTCTCCATAAACCCCCTGTCCCCCAATTTTCAAGTTAATCCAGATGTGTGTGTGTGTGTGTGTGTGTGTGTGTGTGTGTGTGTGTGTGTAATGGAGACTGATTCCAGGGGCATTCTATCTCTGAGCTTCATCCCCAGCCCTTTTTATTTTTTGTTTGGAAACAGGGTCTCACCAGGTTGCTGAAAGTCTCACCGTAGTGCTGAGGCTGTCCTCGAACCTGCGATCCTCGGGTTTTAGCCTCCCAAGTACTGGCATTATAGGCATGCACCACTATGCTTGGCTAATCCAGATTATTTTATGGGTGCAAAAGAATGACTTGTGTTTAACACATTCTTCAGTTAGCGTGCATGGTAACATTTATATTAGATAAAATTCTAGGATACATATGCTTTTAAAACTACTTTACTTTTTTACTATACCATATGTCCCACATAATGTTCTAAGATCCCTTTTTTCTTTTTATCATCATGTTCCTTTGAGGTTAAAATATGTAAATCTGGAAATATATTACACTATTTGAGGTCAGATCATGGACAGTCCCGTTAAATGATCTTCCACTGTGAAACTATTTTATGGGAAGGCCTCCTTTGAACCTCACTTTGCACTTTGCTCCTTTTTCTTGAGCTTCAGAAAGTTTTACGGTGTCTTTTGATGTCTTATCGTCGCATCTCCAGGTGGACGCCACCATTTTCCACTGTGGCAAGGAACAGGAAAGGCAACCGGTTTCTGCCACAGTAGCCGAGATCATCAGACAATATTTGAAAACCGACCGACAAGTAATTTCACCATCTTATTTTCCAATATTTTCTTCACACTGCACAGCTTCTAAACAAGAGGTGAGTCCACAGGGGTGGCTTCATGTTGCAGAGTCATAAGCATAAAGGTAGAAAGAGGTGGCAGGGTGACACCATACCAAGGCGCTCGCAAACACGCAACCTCAATATATCACTTTTACCCATTCAGAGTGTATTATCTGTCAGGCTCAGAGACGCCTCCCCAAGTCCACCACGCTTCCTCCCCCACCTCTGTTTTTCATTTACATTTATATCCTTTATCTGATCCACAAACTCAATTATTTTTCTGAGACATGATTTTTTTTTTTTTTGGCAGTACTGGGGATGGAACTCAGGGGCATTCCACCTCCAAGCTACACCCCCAGCTCTATTTTATTCTTTATTTTGAAACAGGGTCTCACTAAGTTGCAGAGGGCCTCACTAAGTAGCTGAGGCTGACTGCAAACCTGGATCCTCCGGTCTCAGCCTCCCAAGTACTGGGATTACAAGTGTGTGACACCACGCCCAGCTCTGAGACATGATTTTTAAAAAAAATGTATGATGTTGGTCTAATTCTGATTCATGAATTCTCTTTCAATAATTGTAACGTTACATTCTAAAAGTCCTGTACATGTGTCATCATATACAGAACCTCTTACAAAATTCATTTTTCCATATATAATATTTAACCAGACAAAAATTCTGTCCTAGAGTCCATATAACCCATCAGATTCTACATTGATTTTTACTTTTTGTCTACACATTCTTGAGTATACAGTGATATAGCAAGATCCATTGTTGGAGAAAAATTAGTGATATATCAAGATCCATCATTGGAGAACAATTAGTGTTGTTCTCCCCTTCTCTGTGAGTCAAGACCTGAATAATCTCACAACCGTCTTTAAAATCCACTGGCCTCGTGATTCCCCCTTTCCTAAAATGCACCTCTACTTACAAAGCAAATGAATGGGCAATGGGTCGAAGAGCAGACATGTCAACAAACTGATTATGATTCAGCGTGGTACGAGCTCTACTCGGGTCTGTACAAAATGCTGTGGGATCCAGGAATGCTTCCAGAAGCATTATTCATGATAGCCAAATAGTAGAAAACCCCAAATGTCCAACTGATGAATGGAACAGTAGGTGATATATCCATACCATGGAAATTACTTGGCAGTAAAGAGAAATGAGAACCAGTATGTGGACCAACACGGGAGAACCTTGCAAACATTATGCTGAGCGAAAGAAGCCAGTCACAAATGACTATGTCCTGTATGATTCCATTTGCACGAAATGTCTCGAATAGACAAATCTGTAGTAACGGAAAGTAGGTTGGCGGTTGCCTAGATATGGTGGGGGGAGGGGAATGAGAGAGGGCATGATGGTTAAGGGAAGTCGGGTTTCTTTTTGGAGTAATGAAGATGTTCTTAAACTGGCTGTGGTGATGCACGCACAACTCGGTGTGTATACGAAAAGCCAGTGAGTTACACACTTTAAATGGGTGAATTGTTTTATATGAATGACATTTCAGTTAAGCTGTTACAAAATGCTATGGGAGCAAAGAAAATGTATGAATCACTACCATTGTCGTGGGGATGTAACAGTTACAGAATGCTTAACCCTTAAGGCAGCCTTCAGATGGGCGCCATCACCCCCATTTCCAGAGACTAGAATTTGTCCCCGGCCCCAGAGCAGATCCAGGACATAGTGTCCAGTCTGTAGGACTCCAGTCAGCAGAGTTTCTTTTTACCACATTTCCTCACAGAGGAAACGATGTTTCTGCTCCTTTCTGAAGTATTGGCAGGAGCTCAGGAGGCAGAGATGGCCACAGAGGGCATCCAGACAGAGAGAAGCCTGTGGTCAAGATACTGACAGAAAAGAGATGGTGATGCAGCCTGGATCATTTGAAGAGAGGCCAAGAAAGTGACTACTTTCAGAGGCATGGCTTGAGTTTAAGGGGCTCAAACAGGGGGACAGTGACAACCTGAAGCGTTCCATCCCATGCCTGAAGGGGCAATGGAAGAAGCCGTGCTGGGCACACAGAGAGACTGCCTTCCATAGAGGGATGCAGCAAAAACAGCATCAGATGGAGAGAGCCCGGACAGTCACTGCCCTGACGCTCTCTCCTCCTACCCTCTGACCTCTGCCAGTCCCTGTTCATTCAATTCACCTATTAAGAAGCCAGAGGGCAAGAGAGCCCCTTGATGTAACCCACACAGAGCAGCCACGTGGGCAGAGAAAGTCATGGGAGGTAGACCTAAAGGAACAACTGGAAGGTGTTCAGCATAGATGTGGAGGTGTGAAAATGACGGAACGTTCCAGGATTGGTAGAGGACACAGTGAACCATGATACCATCACAACAGTCTTCCCTGATTCTCATTCTTTTCCATCTTCTTGCTCTGAGGCCATGTTGAAAAGAATCCTCAAAAATTTGCTTTTTTCAGGTGGGTTCCAAAAGCCTTTGCTCTTTTCTTAAAGATGTGGAAGTTCCTCACTTTCCTAATTCTTCACGAGGTCCATGCTTGCCCTCATTGCCAAACTCAGCTAAGCTAAGGCTTCCAAGTCGGGTCAGGAAGCTGGAGCCCTGCTTCAGGGAACCAATGCTCAAATGATAAGAGTAATTGAACTTCCAATGATGAGGAGGGGTGTTGGAAATGCCTTTTTCTGAGATAGTTGAGGAAAGGAGGAAAGACTATCAGCGAGTGATTGTGGGTAGCGGAATGGGCATAAACAGACCACACATTGAGGGTCCTAACACCTCTGAGAACCTAACACCCTTTGCTAGGTCAGAGAGTAGGAAGATATCCCATTCCTCAAAAATGAGATAAGAAAATGTGTAACAGGATGGACTTTGGTGGGGTTCTTCCATTCTTTCAGTGGCCTCAAAATTTAAGCCCTTGTGTGTTATCTTATCCAGAGAATTTATGCACATATGATAACTGCCATGTTGTGCAGAATAATCATTTTCCAAACGTCCTGAGAAATGTTAGAGTTAAGTAAGTTAAAAATATGTTGTAGATCAGAAACCAGCAAGTTGTGGCTCAGGGGATGAATCCAGCCTGCCAACTGCCTTTGCAAATAAAGTTTTATTGGGATACAACCACTTCCATATGGCCCATGGATACTTTCACAGTATAATGGCAGACCTGAGTGGTTTTAATAGTGAATGTATGGCCCACCAAGACTAAATTATTTACTATCTGGCCCTTCACAGGAAATGTTTACAGAACCCTGCTGTGCAGGAAAAAAACGAAAGCTATTAAGCTAGACATGTCCTAGTTGTATGACCTTAGGCAAGTTATTTACCTCTGCATTTCTTAGTTTTAACATCTATAAAATGAGAATTATAGCAGGATATGTAATTATACACCTGTAATTCCAGTACTTGGGAGGTTGAGTCAGGAGGATCGCAGGTTTGAGGCCAGCATCAGTAAGTTAGTGAGACTCTCAGAAACTTAGACCCTTTTTCAAAATAAAAAAAAAAAGCCAGGCGTGGTGGCACACGCTTGTAATCCCAGTACTTGGAAAGCTGAGACCGAAGGATCCGGGTTCGTGGCCAGCCTCAGCTACTTAATGAGGCCCTCTGCAACTTAGTGATACCCTGTTTCAAAATAAAGAATAAAAAATAGGACTGGGGGTGTAGTTCAGTGGTAGAATGCCCCTGGGTTCAACCCCCAGTACCGCAAAAATAAATAAATAAATAAATAAATAAATAAATAAATAGAGTTGGGAGTATAGCTTGGAGGTAGAATGCCCTAGGTTTAATCATATATATGTATATATATGTATATATATATGCATATATACACATATGCATATATGTATGTATATATGTATATATATGCATATATATGTTTATTCATTCTACTTTTAAGTAAGGTTTTGATTAAGTAACTTATTTAAAATATCTAGCATAAAAGATCTTAAGAAATTATTATTAATAAATGGAAAAATTAGTAAAGCCTTTGTGACAGAGTTAACGGGGAGGACACATACACTTGAAACAATGGCCATGCCAGTAAATTTCAATGGGAACAACTGTGCAACACAATTCTACAGGAACATATTGGCTTTCTAGAACTGAGATAACCCAATATGGTAGCCACATATAGCTATTGAGTACTTAAAATGTAGCTAATCCAAAAATAGATGTGTTATAAAATATATATCAGACTTCAAAGACAGTAAAAATGTGTAAAATATTTCAATAATTTCGTATTGATTATATATTAAATTATAATATTTGGATAGAATAAATAACATACTGAATAACATGTTAAATTTAATTTTACTTGTTTCTTTTTATTTTTTTTATTGTGGATACAAAAAATTAAAAATCACCTTTGTGGTATGATTATATTTCTATTAGTACTGTTCTAAAAGAAAAGAACTTTAGCTACAAAAACACTAACAAATTCATTTTGGGAAATGTTTGCAGCCTAATAAAAAATAAGGTTGGGCTGGAAAATCAGGGATACAAATATGAACTAAGAAATTTTGCTTAGAATTTGGAAGGCATGATTTCTCATAAAAGGATGCAAATTTCTTTGGAACACTGGTTTTCTCATCTTTATGTTCTCCAAGGAAGTTTCAGGCATTATAATAAGTGCTCAGTGAATGTTGAATTGAATTGACAGAGAATAGGGAAGGGCAAATTTGTAAAAAGAAGAAATGAGAGATATTGAAGTATTCTGAATTTGCCTATATGCTCACTTTTACCAGTGAGTTTTATGTATGTTTTATGTTACTAATTAGTGTCTTTTTTTTTAGCTTCAAGAACTGCCTTTAGCATATCTTATAAGGAAAGTCTAGTGGTGATGTCCTTCCTCAGCTTTTGTTTGCCATGAAATGCTTTTGTTTCTTTCTTACCTCTGAAGGACAGCTTTTCAGCATATACTATTCTTGGTTGTCAGATTTTCTTTAAGTACTTTGAATATATCATCGTACTTTCTTCTGGTTTGTAAGGTTTCTGCTAAGAAATTTTCTAGTAGCCTATGGATGTTCCCTTGTATGTGAAGAACCGCTTTTTTTCTTGTTGCCTTCAAAATTCTCTTTGTCTTTGATTTTTGACAGTTTGATTACAAATGGTCCCTAACTTATGAAGGTGTGAAAGCAGTACTCACTCAGTAGAAACTGTACTTCAAATTTTAAATTTTGTTCTGAGGCTAGCTGTATGTAGTATGATACTGTCTTGTGTTGCTGGGCAGTGGCAGTGAGCTGACTCTCCCAGTCAGTCACACAATCACGAGGATAAACAATTGATACTCTGCAGTGTCCTGTGTTGTTAAGCTATGAGTTTCAGTAGGCTAATATATTAAATGCATTTTTGACTTATGATATTTTTTTATTTGCTTGGTCAGGTTGCCCTCTGTTGTTTTTATTTATTTAATTTTTAAATTTTTTTTGCAGTACTGGGGATTGAACCCAGGGGCATTCTACCTCTGAGCTACACCCCCAGCCCTATTTTTTATTCTTTATTTTGAAACAAGATCTCACTAAGTTGTAGAGGGCCTCACTAAGTAGCTGAGGCTGGCCGTGAACCTGCGATCCTCCTGTCTCAGCCTCCCAAGTACTGGGATTACAAGCATGAACCACCATGCCTGGCTCTCTGTTGTTTTTAGAGGCTCCATTTCACTGGCTAAATATTTTGTTTGTTCTGATTGGTCTTTGTGGTCACAGATCTGCTTGTTTCAGGATCCCGGGTAGAGGCTGGCCTCTGACTGGTAGAAAATAAAGGGATTCCTACCAAGCAGGAGTGGGGACGCATGTGGCAGCAGGTGTGCAACAGTTACTTGCTGAGGGCCTGAGAAGGAGCCCTTTGGGCCCCAGGTGTCTCTGTGCTCTTTTAGCTTCACAGATGCAGAAGATTAATCCCACCTGTTCAGTATCTCTGTGGCCTCATAGGAGCCATGGATACCGGATATACTCATTTGGGACCAACATTGTCTTCACTGTAGGAGTCCTTGTATTTCCATAGACCATACTCTTTTTTTGTGAATCTATCATTACAATCCTTGTCTTAAGATGCTGGCCTGATGGCTCTTGCCAAGCTCAAGGTGAGGAAACCCAACAGAAGCTCTATCCAATGGAACCCATTCCCTTCTACCCCAGATAAGAAAATGACCTTCTCCAGAGAGGAACCAGACAGGCTTGTGAAGGGAGGTGGGTGTTGAGCACACGGAATGACCTAAAAGATGCAAGTTGATAAAGAAAACAATTATCATATTAGGTGTGGTGAAAGACCTGCAAAAAATCAGAAAAAATATTAAAATTTAAAAGTGTTCTGCTTTCAGAATGTGTCACAATTTCTTTAAGTTCTCACTGCATTTACAATTTTTTATTTACGTATGTATTTTCTCACTCTATTTTTATTTTATTTTTTAGGCTTATTTATTTATTTATTTTCTTCTTTAAATGTTATTGGTGTATTATAATCATACATCATGATGAAGTTCAGAGTGATAGAGACATACATGCACACAGCACTCAGTAAGCCTCCCCCAACTCCCACCCCATCCATCCCCCTCTCCAGGCACAATATTGAGTTTGGCATTGATAATTTTGTATATGTTCAATATGTCCATTGAAGCATTCCCTTCATCGAATCTCCTTCCCCCCACCCGCCTCCCTCCCTTAGGCCCCCTCTATCACTCCAGTAGGGTCTCTCCTCCTTTGTCTAGAGTCCCTTTTGTATCCCAATTTCTCCCTAGCTTCCACATATGAAGGGAAACCTCTGACCTTTCTTTTTTGTTGTTGTTATCACTCCATTTTAAAGAAACCAAAAACAAAATTGGAGAGGAAGCATATGACATGGGTGTGGCCTCTGCAGAGAAGATAGCACGAACTCTCATCCTGTGCTGTGCAATGTGGCGCACATGGAGCTGTAGCGACATGTGGCTCATGATTGTATTATTAACAGGCGTAGAACATCATCATCACAGAGTTCTACTGGACATTGTTGCAATCAGTTGTCACTCTCACGGAGAAGTTTTTGTCTCACCATTAAAAACATTGACTAACCAATGTGCACATGTTTATCTTAAGGTAAATGAAAATGTTTAATATATGTATTTCTTTAATGGCACTTTTGAACCTGGAGAACATTATGCTAAGTGGAACAAGCCAAGCACAGACAGATACATACTGTATGACTTCATTTCTATGTGGGATCTAAAGAGATTGAACTCAGAAGTTGAGTGTAGGGGTCACCACCCAGTGCCATGAAAGGGCCTGGTGGACTGGCAGAAGCCTGCTCTAGAGTACCGGGCCTCTCCCACGTGGCAGTAATTCAGCATATTAATGGCAAAGATGGCGCTGGCGGATCCCTCAGAGGGAGGTCCCGCAGATAGCCCCACCTAGCCTCAGGAGGGCTGTGATAGGCAGTTACCTCCTTCCGTGCTCACAGACGACAGGTGTCTCTACCTATGATAGGTTACAGGGGGGGCGTGGTGTCACGCCCTACTGCTTGCGAGTTTCCTGTATTGCCTCTACTATAAAGGAGGGATTTGGCTTTCTAATAAACGAGATTGTGCCAGACATGTCTCCCGGTCTGAGGTATGTGTTTTTTTGGGCAGTCGGCATGTGCCCCCCCCCGTCAGCATCGCATCACTCTCGGGCTGGCCCCGGGAGCCTGGTGCCCCGACAGTTGAGGGTAGAATGGTGTTTGCCAGGGGAAGGGGCGGAGGGAGAGGAGAAGGAGTGAGAAGATGTTGGTCAAAGGAGAAGGAGTGAGAAGATGTTGGTCAAAGGCTGAAAGTTTCAATTCCACAGGAGGAATAATTTCTTTGATATCTATGGCATGGCAGGGTGGGTATGGTTAATAGTAAGGTGATGTGCGTTTTTAAAGCGCTAAGAGAGTAAATTTGAAGTGTCTTATTAAAAAAATGGTAATTAATAGAAGTGTGGGTATATTAATTAGCTTAATTGAATCACTTGACACAGTACACATATCAAACATCACAGTGTACCCCGTAAGTATATACATTATTATTTTTTCATAAAAATGATGTTAATTAAAAAATTTGGAGTAATCAACTGCTAGTCGACCTCAGTTTTATTGGAGAATACAATTCTATTGTGGTTCTAAGTCATTATGTGCCGAGCAAAACAGTAAAATAATAACTCAGAAGACCACAGGGGAAGCCAGGCATGGTGGTGCATGCTTGTAATCCATACTTGGGAGGCTGAGACAGAAGGATCACAGGTTTGAGGAGAGTCTCAGAAATGTCACAAGCCCCTCAGCAACCTAGCAAGACCCTGTTTCAAAACCAAAACATAAATTTAAAAAAGAGCTGGGGCTATAGCTTGGAGGTAGAATGCCCCTGGGTTCAATCTTCTGTACCCCCCCATATACACACAGATAGCAAAGGGGAAGGAGTAAGAGGTGTGAAGTCTGTTTATAGAAAAAAATAACTATTTAGATATGGAACACTTAATTTTAGGATGGGCTTCACTGGAGGATAAATGATTGAGTAGTTTCCTCCATAATTGTGGAGGTGAAGGTACTTGTAGCTGTCTCAGCCGTCAGGATATCAGGCTGAGATGGCTGTCCTTGCCAGCAAGCCTGTGTAGTTCCCCCCTCAAAGAAGTCCTCTCAGAATAACCTCCTCCTTCTTCCCAACCCCACCTGCCCATACTGTCAATGTCATACTTATTTGTGTTTCCTTTTTACTTGTAATTTTCTCCTCTTGCTTTAGGCTCCACGAGGAGAAGGACCGTGACTGTTTTTGCTCAGTAGTTAGCACATAACAAGACACCAGTGAGTATTAGTTGAAGGGAAGATTAGATCGACAAAAGGTAAGTTTCCAATGATCCCGGGTATGTACCAACTGGGTTCTCTTCCATCAAGGAAGGGGAGACTGGCTGCTGGAGGCAAGAACATATTTCATTTATTTACTTTTATGCATTTGACCCCAAAAAATGTCACCAGATTTTACAACTTATTTATGATGATGTCTTGGAATTACTGCAGACTCACAAATAAGTAGGCAAGTTAAGGCCAAAGAGAAAAGCAGTCCAAGAATCAGCTTCCTGCCGGGTGTGGTGGCGCACGCTTGTAATCCCAGTACTTTGGGAGGCAGAGACTGGAGGATCCCGGTTCGCGGCCAGCCTCAGCTCTCTCGCTCTCTCTTTCCCTGTCTCTCTCTCTCTCTCCTTAGTGAGGACCTCCGCAACTTCGTGAGACCCGGTTTCAAAGTAAAGTATAAAAAATAGGGCCGGGGCGTAGCGCGGAGGTAGAAGGCCCCTGCATTCAATCCCCAGTACCGCAAAAAAAAAAAAAAAAAAAAAAAA
>PVJS01038678.1:0-19275 GCA_004027185.1 Glis glis
TTTGCGGTACCGGGGATTGAACCCAGGGGCATTCTACCTCCGCACTACGCCCCCGGCCCTATTTTTTTATACTTTATTTTGAAACCGGGTCTCACGAAGTTGCGGAGGGCCTCACTAAGGAGAGAGAGAGAGAGAGAGAGAGAGAGAGAGAGAGAGCTGAGGCTGGCCGCGAACCCAGATCCTCCGGTCTCCGCCTCCCAAAGTACTGGGATTACAAGCGTGCGCCACCACGCCCGGCTCGCCATTGGCCTTTGATGGGACAACAGTGCTGAGTTCCTCTGTCCTCCATGGGGACATCGCTGCAGGTTTGTTACCTGGGTGTGGCTCCGGACCCACCAAGTCCTCCATCTCTGCCATTTCGTGCTAAATGAAGTCCTGTTTTTGTCCACTTAAGAGAACGAGCCTGAGAAGACATACAAAGTACAAGGGGTTAAAATAGCAGACACTAGATACACAACAAGCGAAAACCGAGAACATGCAAATCCGTTTGTGTTTTGTTTTCCCCACTAGAGTCCAAGCTTCCACAGAGCAGCGCCCATTCTGACTGGTCTTTGAGCTCCTCACCACACCTAGCACGCTCCCTGTGGATTTAAACATGACGACAATCAACGCGAAGTCAGTGGTATTCTTTCATACTTGTATCTATAAACCAGGCGTGGTCGCGCTCGCCTGTAATCCCAGTACCTGAGAGGCTAAGACAGGAGGACCTCGGGTTTGAGGACAGCCTCAGCAACTTAGCAAGACTCTGTTTCAAAATAAAAAATAAAAAGGGCTGAGGGTATAGGTCAGAGGTAGAATGCCCCTGGATTCCATCCCCAGTACCACACACACACACACACACACACACACACACACACAAAGAGACATGGTGGCGCATGCCTGTAATCCCAGTACTTGAGAGGCTGAGACAGGAGGATCGCAGGTTCGAGGACATTCTCAGCAAGTAGTGAGACTCTCAGCAACGTAGCGAGATCCTGTTTCCAAATTAGAAATAAAATTGGGCTGGGGGTATAACTGATGCCTCTGGGTTCAATCCCTAGTACCGCAAAAAAAAAAAAAGAAAACTTGTATCTGCAACAGTTTAAACTGATATTGCCTGTGCTTCTTAAGATAACTCACTCTGAAGTGAGAATAAACTTCAGGTGGCCAGAGCTGAGGGTGAAGTCATACAGCTTTGCCGCCCCGGGTGACGTCAGTGCTCCAGTCAGGTGGGCCCTGACCCCTCGTGCCAGTGATGTTCCATCCCAGCAAGTCTCAGCAAGAATCTGGGAGGTGGCTAGAACATTCGGTATCCCTAGGGCTGGAGTTTCTTCAGGAGCTACTGAGTGGAGAAAGAAATAGGCAGGAGGGAGGTTCTCTGGACCTTCCTCACCAGCCCACCCCACTTCAGCCAGAGGACACCCCTCCTGGGGGGCTGACGGGGCATGGGGCTCCTGCAGGGGAGAGAGAGAGGCACTTCCATAGGAAGTGACGGAGCCAGCCGGTGTCCAGTCCCTCGGCAGGCAGGCGGGGCACAGGTGCAAAGGGAGATCCATGAACCTGCAGAGGCTCAGACACAGGGCGCAGCCCGGGCCGGTGGGAATACACTAACTATCCTAAGGAGAATGTGGGTAACACACGTAGGGAGCACCCAGAGTGCTCACCCTCCATATCTGCTGTTTCTATTGGGAGCATTCAGCTGTGCATTTCAAAAACAGAGTTGCCAGCCCTTCTAAAATATGCAAAATCCCTCCCCTGGGGCATTAGTGAGGGAGACTGGGGTTCACTCACACATTAACCCCAAATTAAAATCACAACCCACCAGCTGAAACAGCAGCTTATTCTTAGTTTGGCTTGCAGATGTGAGCTGACTAGATAGCTTCCGGACTTGGTGTGCATCGATTGAATGTGGTGCAAACCCATTAGGTGCAACTCCTGAGCCTGAACTGAGCTCTTCACCTCCCCAGCCCTCTCCTGCAGCCCAGGCTCAGGCCGTCCCGCCTGGGCCCCTTAGGGCTTTCCAGGGCAGGCTAGTCTACTGAACTTCCAGGCATCTTAGCACCCTTTCCCTCTTCTTCCTGGTGAATTCCTACTCTTTCTTCAAGACCCTGTTTTGGCATTTCCTCTTGATACGGAGCCTGGGTTCTCGATCAGTCCTCTTTTGTGTCCCTACTGTTAAACGCCGACAGTGCTTTCGTTATGTCTCCTCCTCTTTCTTGAACCACCAGCTATTGGAGTTCGGGGGACTACACTTTTTTCAATGCTGCATTTCCATCAAGAAGTGCAATGTTCTTGATCAATAAATGTTCACTGCATGAAGGAGTGAAATAATGGATGAGAAGCTTTTGATGAGATTCCACACTGAAGGATTTTTTCTTTTTTTTTTTTTTTTTTGCGGTACCGGGGATTGAATGCGGGGGGGGGGTTCTACCTCCGCACTACGGCCCCGGCCCTATTTTTTTATACTTTATTTTGAAACCGGGTCTCACGAAGTTGCAGAGGGCCTCACTAAGGAGAGAGAGAGAGAGAGAGAGAGAGAGAGTGTGTGCACGCACGCGTGTGCGTGAGCTGAGGCTGGCTGCGAACCCGGATCCTCCGGTCTCCGCCTCCCAAAGTACTGGGATTACAAGCGTGCGCCACCACGCCCGGCTCTGAAGGATGTTTAAAAGATCATCTGAGCTGGGTGTGGTTAGCACACACACAAGTAATTCCAGTACTTGGGAGGCTGACACAGGAGGGTCGCAGGTTCAAGGCCAGCCTCAGCAACTTAGTGAGACTCCTGTTTCAAAATAAAAAGAGTTGCACATGTAGCTTGGAGGTAGAATGCTCTTGGGTTTAATCCCCAGTACCCCCCCAAAAAAGAAAAGAGACAGAGAAAGAGAGCATATTCCCCTAACTTTTATTACATTTTATTATTCTATTTTATTATTTATTATTGTTGCTAATCCCTTGCTGTGCCTAATTTATAAATTAAACTTTATTATAGGTATGAATGTTCAGGAAAAAACCGTGTATGTGGAGTTCAGTAATGTCTGCAGTTTCAGGCATCCAGTGGGGGTCTTGGAATGAATTCCCCTAGGGAAAAGGGGGACGACTTCAACCCAAGTGGTCCAAAATTCAGTGAGCTTCCTTAGAAAGTAACATATTTTCTGTCCCTAGATGAGTCTGAACATAAACTGAATGACCATCTGATAATGGTATCAGACTAGACAAATCTTACAGCTTCTTCAAATCTCCAGTTTCTGTGAATTTGAAATGTTCACCAGAGAAGCTGGTCATGGAAGTGCTCTAGGAGGTCACTAAATTCCATGAGAGACACAGCAACTTCTGGTTTGAAACACTCCGTTGGAAATGCTGAACCACACCAGAGCCCAGGTGAGTGAGGAGAAAAAAGGGGTACTGAGCTATTACACAGGTAAGAATACAGGCATACCTGCCGTGACTTGACACAGAACTAGGAATCAACAGAGAGAAATGCGAGGCATGGCATCATCCCAGACACTAGAGACAAAAATAAAACATGGGGTCCTACTGTTGGGCTAAACTCTGTAGACCTCCAGGACAACTTGTGCTCTGGAATTCAAATTCCAGGAAGAAGTAGTGCGCCCAGACGAAGCCCCAAAGAACAAATTGACCAAAGTGATAAGCATTGCTGCCATATCAACACTGAATTCCACGGATTAGATAGATCCCCAAACTTATTGGCTTACTACCCTCTTTTTTTGGGGGGGCGGTACTGGGGATTGAACCCAGGGACATTCTACTCTGAGCTACAGCCCCATCCCTTCTTATTTTGAAACCAGGACTCACTAAATTGTTGAGGGTCTCATCTCATTAAGTTGCTAAGGCTGGCCTGGAACATGCCATCCTCCTGTCTTAGTTTCCCAAGTACTGGGATTATAGGTGTGCACCACTGGGCCCACCCACTCTTCAGAAAAAAATTACTCAGTGCCCCCCGGGGCACTTCCAACACCCCTCAATTGCACCCGAGGCTTCTATTGCCCCCCCCCCCCGGGTCATTCTAGAATCCAGTCCCACTCCCTCTGCCTTGGGGAGTAGTATCACTGATTTTTGGAATCTACGAATCATTAGATGAACATTTAAAGTAAGAACACAAAATCTAGCCGGGCATGGTGGTGCACGCCTGTAATCTCAGTACTTGGGAGGCTGAGACAGGAGGATCACAGGTTCGAGGATAGCCTCGGCAACGTAATGAGACTCTCAGCAACCTAGTGAGACCTTTGTTTCAAAAAAATAAAATAAAATAAAAATAAAAAGCTGGGTGTGGTGGCGCACGCTTGTAATCCCAGTACTTGGGAGGCTGAGACCGGAGGATCCAGGTTCATGGCCAGCCTCAGCTACTTAGTGAGGCCACCTGCAACTTAGACCCTGCTTCAAAAAATAAAAATATAAAGAAAGAATTAAAAATAGGGCTGGGGGTGTAGCCCAGAGGTAGAATGCCCCCTGGGTTCAATCCCCAGTACCACAAAATAAATAGTAAAAATTAATAAAGAAGGGCTGGGGGTGTAGCTCAAGTTCACTGTATTAAGGAGAAAATGACCTATAGGTGCACAGCCCTGCCTCGAAGATGCTGGAGTCCCCTTGCCCCCAACGGGAGGCAGCAGAGGTGAAAATTTG
Source organism: Glis glis (assembly GCA_004027185.1). Taxonomy (NCBI): domain Eukaryota; kingdom Metazoa; phylum Chordata; class Mammalia; order Rodentia; family Gliridae; genus Glis; species Glis glis. The sequence goes on from PVJS01038678.1 coordinate 4,618, forward strand.
GTTTCTGTAGAGAAGCAATTGGCCACAGTCCAAACGCATTGCTGGGCCATGCAAGGTTCGGCGCGTGTGGCTTATCCCACCTGTATTTCAACTCTGCGGTTAGCACCTAAGTTTTGCTTTTAGTACTTATTTACATTTGTGTGCACCGAGCCCAAGAATAGCATCTTTCAAATGAGGCTCTGCACGTTCAGCTAGCTGTGGGGAGGCTGCACAGAACAGGCTTCCTGTTACGTCCCTGTCACTTTGGACGGTTATTCTTGCCTGTCTCACGCTCCCTTTCTTCTGTTTGTTTGTTGGTTGGAAAATAAAAAGGTGGTACAAACACGACAGTCGTTCCTGTACCACAGCAGCAGCTGTATTAAATAAAGAATGCATAGCCGGGCATGGTGGCGCACGCTTGTAATCCCAGTACTTTGGGAGGCAGAGACCGGAGGATCCGGGTTCGCGGCCAGCCTCAGCTCTCTCTCTCTCTCTCCCTGTCTCTCTCTCTCTCTCTCTCTCTCTCTACTTAGTGAGGCCCTCCGCAACTTCGTGAGACCCGGTTTCAAAATAAAGTATAAAAATATAGGGCCGGGGGTGTAGCGCGGAGGTAGAACGCCCCTGCGTTTAACCCCCAGTACCGCAAAAAATAATAATAATAATAATAAATAAATAAAGAATGCCGGGGCCCCTTCCTTTATGGATATGGACAGTGAGGCCCAGAGAGGGGAAGGTACTTGACCAAGATCACAGAGGACTCAAAGGTTGCCAGACAGCAAGGTGAAGGTTGCTTTCATCACATGAAGCAGTGTGTAATAGCAGCTACTTAAGTGCTTGGAGCTTGGTCTAGTTCCCAGGAAGGAAAAGGTCTTCTAAATGCAGGACAAAGGCACTGCTTGGGAATGAAGGCTGTTGAGTAGCCGGGAGGGTAGCAACTTGAAAAAACTGAACATAGGAACTCAAACTCAAACTATGCCTGCAAACTCTTAAGATGCTGTCAGAGTAAAACGAGAGAGAGAGAGACAGACAGACAGAGAGGGGCACACTTTCACTGCATTTGTTTTGCATTTGATACAGAATTGGATATGTTTAAATTATAAACATCCTGTTCTTTTCCTCCTTTTTTTTTTAAATTGCTGAGGCTGGCCTCGGACCTGCGATCCTCCTGTCTCAGCCTCCCAAGTACTGGGATTACAAGCGTGCACCACCGGTCCCTCCTTCTCTTCTAGTCAGAATCTCCTAACTCTGCCTCATTTTAACCCTTCCCAGTATTAGTCTACTTTTCTTTTCATTTCTACCCCCTGCTACAAAGTGGCACTAATAGAAAAAAAATTTTAATGCTTAAATTACCCAAGTTTCTTTTTTCTTTTTTTCTTTTTTTTTTTTGGTAGTGGGAATTGAACCTAGGTGCATTTTACCTCCATTTTATTTGGAAAGAGGGTCTCACTAACTTGCTGAGGTTGTCCTTGATCTTCCTGTCTCAGCCTCCCAAGTATTGGTATTACAGCATACCACCACACCCGGCAACAAAGTTTCTTTATGGGGGCATTTTGATCATTAACATTGGCTTACTCCCTATTTTTAACAAATATGAGATGTGCATGGTACCCAGTAAGCACTGAATAAATATTTGTTGAATGAAGTTTATTTTTTTATTTTTTATTTTTTTTGGTACTAGAGATTAAACCCAGGGGCATTCTTCCCCAGCCCTTTTTTATTTTTTGTTTTAAAACAGGGTCTCGGGGAGAACCAAAATGGTGGGATAGTGAGAGGCAGTGTGTCGCCAGCACTCCAAGAGTCGGAGCTCGGCCAGTGGGAAGACTGCATCTTGAAAAGTAGGGCGGCCAAAACTCAACAAAACAATGAGAGCCAAAGTGCAGCGGAATGCGAGGCAGTGGAAAGAGCGGAGGGCGGCGGGGAGCTCAAAGCACTTCACCTGGTGAGCGGAGAGCAGAGACAAAGGCGCCATCTGGGCTTAGCCACACGGCTCCCAGAATCCTCCAGCAAAGAAAACAGCTGATTCTTGTGAAACCAGTGATTATAGTCCACCATCGAAAGCAGTCAACATCGGACCACAATGAAGCCTAAGTCGAACCAGATCCACACCTACAACGGCAATGACTGCAAAGGGTGGGACGCGAGCCTCAGCCCTCGCAAAGAAAGCAACGTGGAGAGACATAGATGAGGCGGCCAGGCACAGGAGCACCCCAACACCGAGAAAACGAGCGGGTGAAACACAGCCCCCCTGGAGTAGCCTAGCAACGGCACAAATTACCACGGTACTGAGGACATGGACAGACATGGCATGGCCCTCCAGAACTGCCCAACAAGAACGCGGGTGAGTGAGATAAAGGGAGGCAGCATGTCGCCAACACTCCAAAACTTGGAAACTGGCCGACGGGAAGACTGCTTCTTAACAAGAAAAGTGGAGCAGACAAAACTCAACAAAGAGAGCCGAAGAGCAGCGGAGTGCGAGGCAGCGGACAGAGCGGGGGCTAAACAGAACTCCATGCATTTCACCTGGTAAGTGGAGAGTGGAGGCAAAGGCACCATCTATGCGGGGCCACGCCTACACCGTGACTCCCGGAGACCAACAGCAAAGAGACAGCAGATCCTTGTGAAACCAGCGACTATAGACCACCATTGAAACCGATCAACACCGGAACATGATGAAGCCAAATTCAATCCAGACCCACACCTACAACGACGATGGTTTCAACGGGTGGACTGTGAGTCTCTGCTCCCTCAATGAGTACAATGAGGAGAAACAAAAAAGAGGTAGCCATACACAGGAGCAGCCCAACTCTGAGAACACAAGCTGGCGAGCCATGGCCCCCCATGAGCAGCCCAACACCATCCTGGAATACCCCAGAACTGAGGACACAGGTAGAGGAGACATGGCCCCCTCCCTGGCCCCGCCCCCAGAGACCCCGCACAGGGGATGTGGGGCAGAAGAGCCCTTGGCCCCGCCCCCAGAGGCCCCCGCACTGGGGATGCAGGGTGGGCAAACCCTCAGCCCCACCCTCGGAGGCCCTCCGGCACTGGGGATGCAGGGCAGGTGAGCCCTCGGCCCTGCCCCCGGATAACCCCTCCCCCCAGCACTGGGGACGTGAGGTGGGTGAGCCTTTGAACCCCCTCTGGCGCTGGGGGCACGGGGTGGGTGAGCCCTCAGCCCCACACTCGGAGAAACCCTACCCCCAGCACTGGGGATGTGGGGCAGGCGAGCCCTTGGCCCTGCCCCTGGGGAACCCCTCACCTCAACACTGGGGATGCGGGGCGGGCAAACCCTTGGCCCCGCCCCCAGAGTACCCCTCCCCCAGCATTGGGGACGCCGAGCAGGTGAGCCTTCAGCCCTGACCCTGGAGAACCCCTCCCCCCTGGCGTTGGGGATGCAGGACGGGCAAGCCCTTGGCCCCGCCCCCAGAGAATCCCTCACCCGGGCACTGGGGATGCGGGGCAGGCGAGCCCTGGGCCCTGCCCCCAGAAACCCCCCTCCAGCACTGGGGATGTGGGGTGGGAGCCCTTGGCCCTGCCCCCAGAGAACCCCTCATCCCGGCTCTGGTACCGAAGTGCTGAGGTCACAGGAAGATGAGCCACAACCCCGCACAGGAGGAACTCCAAAGAGAAAACCTCAGATGAGTGAAGAAGGTGAATTAACTAGGGGAGACGGGAGGGAAGAAGAGGGAAACAAACTGGAGCACAGGATGGACTTACACAAAGATATCAAAGTCAACTACTATGCTGAAAACGGGAAGGAGGGATGGGGGAGGCAGGGGGGTGGGAATTGGGGAGGGCTAATTGACTGATGAGTGCATGTATACGTCAACCACCCTGAAATCCTTCAAGATGTATGACTGCAATGCACTAATAAAAAAAATGGTTCAGCTGGGCGTGGTGGCACACGCTTATAATCCCAGTACTTTGGGAGGCAGAGACCAGAGGATCCGGGTTCACGGCCAGCCTCAGCTCTCTCTCTCGCTCTCTCTCCCTGTCTCTCTCTCTCTCTACTTAGTGAGGCCCTCCACAACTTCGTGAGACCCGGTTTCAAAATAAAGTATAAAAAATAGGGCCGGGGGTGTAGCGCGGAGGTAGAACGCCCCTGGGTTCAATCCCCAGTACCGCAAAAAAAAAAAAAATGGTTAAAAAATACAGGGTCTCAATAAGTTGCTGGGGGTCTTGCTAAATTGCTGAGACTGGCCTCCAAACTGCGATTCTCCTGTCTCAGCCTCCCAAGTACTGGGATTACAGGCGTATGCCACCAAGCCTCGCAAAGTTTATCTTTTAAACATATGTTAGATGGTCAGATTAACAGCGGCAGGGATTCTATTTATTTTACCCATTTGTTCATTTATTCAAAAATTTGTTGAGTGTCTCCTGTGTGCCAGGCACTGTTGTGGGTGCTGGGGATACGGCAGGGAGCGATATGGGCAAGATGTCTACACACACAGGGCTCACACGAGTACAAATGGCATGGATGAAATTACTCAGGATTTTGAGCCAGAATGCTTGGATTTCATACTTCAATGTAACACTGAACAGACTGCCGGTTCTCTCTGGGCCTCAGATTCTCCAGGCATGGAATAGTAGTGGTAACAATGCCTGTATCCGGCGTTCCTTGTGATAATGCACATAACATTGTTCTATAGGCATTTCAACATATGTACAAGTGTTATTTCCAGAATATATAGTAAAGGCGGTTAGACTAGAAGTCAGTTCTAGTATTCACTCAATCCAGGTCTATTTATTTTGGCGGGAACAGATGCCACCTTAACTGATAAGCTGACTCCCACTCTGGTCTCCAGTGATTGATCACTTTGAGGATGTGACTCCCTGGAAAGTCCAGGCCAAATGTCATCGCCCCCACTAGGAGGCAGGCTAAGAAACGAAACAAGGAGCAGGAGATTCTGCGTGCAATGACGGAATGCTGGTAACATCTAGGACTTGTGTCTTTTGGTTTTGTGGTGCTGGGGATTGAACCCAGGGCCTTGTGCCTGCCGGGCAAACGCTCTACCACTGAACTACAAGCGACTCAGTTCTTTTCAAGTTTTATGATTGGTTTAAGTACCTTTGGTGTTGGCAACATTTCCTAACCACCTTACTGGACTCTTCCAAACTAGGGATGTCCCAAAGAAGCAATTTAAACACAGTGGGTCTGAAGAGAAAGGTGAAACTAAGACCCTCACACCTCTGAAAGAAAAGAGTGTGTTTTTCAGCATTAACACTTCAAGCAATGTCAGAGGCAGCATTGGGACAAGAGGCGTTGGGACAGATGGCAGGATTTTCTCCAACCTTCTCTTCTAAGTGAATAGGTGGGTAAGTAAGCACATATTTTCATAACATACTTTATCAGATTCTAAAGAAATTATGTGTGTGTGTGTGTGTGTGTGTGTGTGTGTGTGTGTCTGGGGATTGAATCCAGGGGCATTCTTCCTCTAAGCTACATCCCCAGCCCTATTTTTTTTTCTTTTGTGGTACTAGGGATTAACCCATGGACCCATGGAGCATTCTACCTCTGGGCTACACCCCCAGCCCTATTTTATATTTTATTTAGAAACAGGATATTGAGCCTGGCATGGTGGTACACACCTGTAATCCCAGTACGTGGGAGGCTGAGACAGGAGGATCACAGGTTCAAGGACAGTCTCAGCAAGTAGTGAGACTCATCAACCTAGCGAGACCCTGTTTCAAAATAAAAATAAATAAAATAGGGCTGGGGGTGTACCTCAGAAGTAGAATGCCCCCGAGTTCAATCCCCAGTACCACGAAAAGGAAAGAAAAAGGAAAGGAAAGGAGAAAAAAAAAGAAAAGAAAAGAAAAGAAAAGAAAAGAAAAGAAAAGAAAACAGGATCTCACTAAGTTGTGGAGGGTCTCACTAAGTTGCTGAGGCTGGCTTCAAACCTGCAATCCTCCTGTCTCAGCCTCCCAAGTACAGGGATTACAGGTGTGCGCCACCACGCCCGGCTCTATTTTATGTTTGTTTTAAATGGTCTCACTGAATTGCTAAGGGCCTCATTAAATTGCTGAAGCTGGCAGCATACCAAGTATTACAGGTATGCACCACCACGCCCAGCTTGAAATAATTTTTAATCCTTTATTATTGCAATGCTCTCTGGAGCTTATCATAGCTAATGAGGCATAAATTAACATTGCCCTCCTTATGAAGAATTCATTCAACCCCCAACAATGCCCACACTAGCTGCTTTCTTTTGGGAGAAATGATTAATGGCTTACCTAAGGTCACACTGTTATAAAAAATGCAGACTAAAACCAAGTTCTTCTCAGAGCCTTAATATTCACATGCATACAAAAATTCTTACACAAATGGAAAGGCAAAATCAGCTTTCCCTAAAGAAATGACTTACTTTAGCTGGGCATAGTGGCGCATACCTGTAATCCCAGTACTTGGCAGGCTGAGACAGGAGTATAGCAGGTTTGAGGTCAGCCTCAGCAACTTAGCAAGACCCTGTTTCAAAATAAAAAATAAAAAGAACTGGGAGTGTGACTCGGAGGTAGAATGCCCCTGGGTTCAATCCCCAGTACCACAAAAAGAAAAAAAAATCACTTTAAGATTGGTCTAAGAAGAAGAGACAAGCCAGGTGTGGTGGCTCACGCTTGTAATCCCAGTACTTGGGAGGCTGAGACAGGAGGATTGCAGGTTTGTGGCCAGCTTCAGCTACCTTGTGAGGCCCTCTGCAACTTAGTGAGACCCTGTTTCAAAATAAAGAATAAAAAATAGGGCTGGGGTGTAGCTCAGAGGTAGAAGACCCCTGGGTTCAATCCCCAGTTCGGCAAAAAAAAAAAAAAAAAGAAAAAAAAAAGAGAGAAGGGACAAATCTTCCATACAGAAGAATTCCAAGTAATTTATGTAGACACTCCACCGTCCAGGAGTGGGCGCAGGCTCCAGTCCTTAAGTGTGTGCTTGGCATAGTGACTTCCAAAGAGCACAGTGTGGAAACTTGGGGGGAAGAGCAACTTGACAGTGTAGAAACGTGACCAGTACTCTCTCAGCCAAGTGGTCAAGGCCAACACCAGCCCTCATAAATCCCACACTGGTGTATACCTTGACGTGCTGTGTTGAGAATGGCACTTCTAACTCTGCGGCCCTCCTCCCCAAACCAAAGGCCAGTCTGATCGTGAGAAAAACATCGGACAAATGCCGAGAAGAGGAGAATCCTACGAAATGCCTGACCTGTACCCCTCCAAGCTGTCAAGGTCATCAAAACCCAAGAGAATGTCACAGCCAAGAAGAGCCAAAAGAGACATGACAACTAAATGTAATGTGGTATCCTGGATGGAATCCTAGACTATAAAAATGGCTTTAGATGTAAACTAAGAAACTGAATAAAACGTAGGCTTCCGTTAATCATAACACATCAATATTGCTTCATTAATTATAACAAATGTACTACACTAATAGAAAAAGGGAAATTGGGTGTGTATTCCATGAGAACACTCTGAACTATTTTCTGTAAATCTAAAACTGTTCTCTAAAAGATTTCGTTTTCAGGAAGATCGCAGGTTCAAGGCCAGCCTCAGCAAGGTAGCGAGACTCTCAGCAACCTAGTGAGACCCTGTTTCCAAACAAAAAATTAAAAGGGCTGGGGGTGGAGCTCAGAGGTTGAATGCCGCTGGGTTCAATCCCCAGTACCAGAAACAAAACAAAAAAGAAAAGAAAAAAAGTCTAGTTCTTTTTTTTAAATCAACAAGTTACAGAATAAATTATGTAAGAGAAACAACGTACCAGATGTCACTGAAGAGGAAAAAAAAGCACTTTTCTGCTTCAGTTCCAGGAGTCCACAAAGGGGATTATAGCAGCTGCTCTGTGGAACCAGAACTGGCTACGTAAGGCGGATAGAGCCTGGAGTCGTCAAGCCACAGACGGACAGACAGACCAACGGAGGCAACGCCGCATTTGCATAGCGGAAGTGAAACTAACTGGCCCTACAGGGCTGTTCACCACCGCCTCCTCCCTCAGGGGCTGAGGCCCGCTGATGTCTCCTGTCATTTAAATTTAAATTGTATGTGACTTGGGGGACTGCGCACCCCTCCCTCTTCGTGTAAGCAGAGCTTAGTCCTTTTCCTTTCTGTATCCACCCTGCAGCTCCCTCTCTTTGAGGGTGAACACTATCTAGAGGGACCTGGCTTCCTCGGGCAGATGGGAGAAGAGGGGAGCCCCGGTTCCAAAAGAGAGTAAGGGCTGGTTCCCAGACACCCAAATATGAGATATGACACGAGTCTTGAAATTCATCAAAAATAAAGTCCATCGGAAATAAAACAACATTAGATTGTTTGATCATAGAAATAAGTGACACACAGCTTTTAAATAACTCTTCCAGGAACTTAAATTTTAAATTGCGCGCGCACGCGTGCATGTGTGTGTGTGTGTGTGTGTCGTACTGGGGGTTGAACCCAGGGGTGTTCTACCTCTGAACTACAACCCCAGCCCAATTATATTTATTTATTTTTTCATTTTGAAACAGGGTCTCGCTAAGTTGTTGAGGCTGTCCTCAAACCTGGGATCCTCCAGTCTCAGCCTCCCAATTACTGGGATTATAAGAATGTGCCACCACGCCCAGCTTAAATTCATATATATATATATATATATATATATATACATATATTTTTTTTTGGCAGTACCGGGGATTGAACCCAGAGGCATTCTACCTCCGGGCTATACCCCCAGCCCTATTTTTTATTCTTTATTTTGAAACAGGGTCTCACGAAATTGCGGAGGGCCTCACTAAGTAGCTGAGGCTAGCCGCGAACCCCAATCCTCCGGTCTCTGCCTCCCAAGTACTGGAATTACACGCGTGCGCCACCACGCCTGGCTCAAAAAATGATTTCAAATACAGGGAAAAGAAGGTTCTTAAAATGTTCAGTTTTGGGCTATGTTGCTGTCAGGGTGAGCTCGATAGCTTGGGCGGAGATCCTGAGGAGTTCCCCAGCCTGGGAAGGGAAACTCACCTCAGGGTCCCCGGGGTCCTTGCGTCTGTGTAGAAAAGAATTTCAACACGCGCCAGTCAGAGAAAAGACAGAGGTTTAATTCAAGAAAAGGGGATAACACGTTAGGGAAACGCGGGCCACCTCAAGAAGTGAGAGCAGCCGCCCCGAATTCTTACCGTCTCTTTTTATAGTCACTGGAAATGGGGAGGGGGTTGGTTAGAGGTACTCGGCAGGAAATGCCTCCTTTCTTTTCTTCAGGCAGAAGATGTTAATTTTTTAGGGACAGGATTTGGGGGGGGGCAGAGAGGAGTGGAGGCAGGGAGCCTGCTGGCCAGCTGGTGGCCAGCTGAGTGTAACATCAGGTGTGATCTTCTGGAGTTTCTGTGGAAGGTGAAGTTCTTTCTCTTCCAAAACTAATCGCCTTAGGAATTTCTCAGAAATTTCGGATGTGAAGCTAGCCCATTGTGTTTTTAGAGATATGGTCTTGCTACTTCTTGGCATGTCCTAAGCAAGCCTGTAAGGGAAGCTTAGGACTTTAGATTTACTCCTTCCCTTCCCATCTTGTCTCCTTTCTACCTAAAATTTTATTTCTTCTATTCTACCTTATCATTACCTTCAAAGGTTGACTCAGTCATTACCGGGACAGCTCTCAGGAACTTGAGGTGTGTAGTTAGTCCAAACTGGGGATTCAGAAAGTAAAGAGATGAAATGTAGAAAGAATTTAGAAAATTAGAAAAGTATTTATAGTCTTTTTGAATGTGTGTGTGTGTGTGTGTGTGTGTGTGTGTGTGTCACTGGGCATTGAACCCAGGGGCATTCTACCTCCGAGCCACATCCCCCAGCCCTTTTTAATTTTTTGTTTTGAAACAGGGTGTCTCTCGGTTGCTGAGAGTCTTGCTACGTTGCTGAGGCTGTCCTTGAACCTGTGATCCTCCTGTCTCAGCCTTCCTAGTACTGGGATTGCAGGCATATGTCACTACACCCGACTTCATAGAGTATAGTCTTAAAAACTACTTTGAACTTTTGGCAAGGTCATGTCCCTCCTTCATAAGAAGGCCACAGAGATGCCAATATAAAGTTCAAAGAAAATTGACATGGATACCATAATTAGTGTAGGATCTTCTCCTTACTTCTCTGGGCAAAGGTCACCCCCCCATCACACACACATACACACACACACACACACACACACACACACACTTACATTCATATCACATGTGCTTAGCTCGCCCTCTACTGGCGGTTTCTTTGCTCCCAACAGTTAACTATATTCCTAATCCAGTGTTACTAAATTACTTAATAACTAAAATTAATCTTGACTGTTTTTAAAGCTGCCTGGATTCTTTAAGGTAGTCCTTGGAACCTGCTATTGGAGACCTCAATGCTAGGCTTCTTAGAAGTGTCGTCCCTCTGCCAGGCTGAATTTCCACTGAACTCACCAAAAGCATTGAAGCAGCCGGCCGTGGTGGCGCACACCTGTAATACCAGTACTTGGGAAGCTGAGACAGGAGGATCACAGGTTCAAGGCCAGCCTCACCTACTTAGAGAGACCCTTAGCAACTTAGCAAGACCCTGTTTCAAAATAAATAAATAAAATAGGGCTGTGGGTGTAGCTCGGAGGTAGAATGCCCGTTAAGGCCACAGCCCAGTGACCTACCTCCTCCAGCACACCCTACCTGCCCATGGTTACTGATGAGGTAGAAGAGAAGAAATAAAATATTAAGCAGATAGGAGACAAATTGGGAGGGAAAAGGTAAATACAGTTTTTAAAAATCTAAAACCCTTAGCTACCGCAGGGCTTGCCTGGGACTTGCCCGAAGAGCCAAACAATGGACTAGTTTCACATCTAAAATTCCTGAGGTGATTAGATTCTAGAGAAAGAGCTTCACCTTCCACCAGAACTCCAAAAAGTCACACCTGTTGTTGCACCCTGCTGGCCTGGACTTCCCATCTCTGCTCCTGGAAAATCCCTCTGAGGGAATCCGCACCTTTGCCCTGCACCTGACTTCATGTCTCCTAGTCTCCAAGCCTCCAGGGTCCCTGAGAGTCCTATCTCAACACCTTTTGTCTAGCTTGGAGCTTCAAAGAGGAGGCCACCATCCCATGGTGTCCCTGGCCAGCCCCTCTCAGGTGGGCTATAAGAAAAAGGATATATTAGATCCAAGAGGCTTTTGCGCTCTCTCTCTCTCTCTCTCTCTCTCTTTCTCTGCAGCAGCTCTCTGCACCCCTTTGAGCCTCTCTCTGCCGTGGCTCTCACACCCTTGAGATGGCCCACACCTTCCCTAAGTTTGTGTCCCCACCTTTCTTGAATTACTCCTATGCCTTTATATCTGACTGGTGTGTGCTGAAATTCTTCTTCGACTCGAAAACCAAGAACCCACGAGAAGTCATCCTGTCTCCCATGACAGTTCCCACTCAGTAAATTCATTCAAATAAATATCCATCGATGGATTCATCCACTGTTGAGATTAGAGCCCTGATTAAACGATTTTACCTCTGAACAGCTTTGCATTGCCAATACAAGAGCTTTTCTGGGGGACATTCTATATTCAAACCGTAACAGGAATCACTGGCAAGAGTATGGTAATGTTACCAGCTGGGAGATTTTAAAATTATTCTGCACAATCTCAGTGCTTGCCTATCTGCTGGGAAAGCATTCAAACAGAAAGCACTAATGGGGAATACAGGAGGTTTACTTTCTTTTTTTTTTGTTTCTTTTTTTTTTTTTGCAGTACTGGGGATTGAACCCAGGAACATTCTACCTCTGAACTACACCCCCAGTCCTATTGTTTATTCTTTATTTTGAAACAGGGTCTCACTAAACTGTGGAGGGCCTCACTAAGTAACTGAGGCTGGCCATGAACCTGCGATCCTCCTGTCTCAGCCTCCCAAGTACTGGGATTACAAGCGTGCGCCACCACGCCCGGCTAGGAGGTTTACTTAGAGAAGTGAAGGCGCCATATGAGGACGGCCATGAAGAGAGGGGGAAGGGTCACACTCCAGGGGAAGCATCTGGAATGGTCCGTTCCCGCAAATGGAAAGGCGGCCTGGGACGATGGATTTATGCTTCAGAGACAGGTCTGGAGCCCTCCATTCCAGGTATGGAAAGCGGCATGGAGTCTTCCACACATTGGGTTTTACAGCCCCTATGGACACCTTCTTTATACGTATTACATTCGGAGTCATTGACTGCCCTTTACACAGCACATCCTAGTGACCCCGTGTTGTTTCCCTGTCCCCTTCCCACAGGGATGAGGGTCAACGTGAGCAAGGTTCTGCAGGTGAACTTCCGGTCCGTCCCAGCCGACCCCACCTGCTAACATCTAGCTAGCTCCCTAACAGCAATACCACCTAAGTGATCTCTTTCCTTCTACCTCCTCTCCACACTCCAAAGTCTATTCTCAACCCAGAAAATAAGCATACTTTGAAGTCAGATCATATTGTTTCTCCACTAAAAACGCCAATGGCTTCCGATCTCACTTAGAGTAAAAGCCCAAGGTGTTTCAATGGCCCACAATGTCTTACATGAGCTGCATTCTCCCCACCTCCACCCCATTATTTCTCTGATCTTGATTACATTTTGCCTCACTCACCGTTGTGTTGACAGGGTCTCTTTACTAGAATATAGCAGGCGTCCTCTTACACTCGGACTTTTGCACTCACTAACTATTCCTTCTGCCTGAAATACTCTCTCCCCAGTTATTTGCAGGGCAAATATTAGCTCAAAGATCACATTGTCAATAAACCCTACCTGAACCTCTAATTAAAGTTACAATTGTAATAACCACCTCTCTCTGAGTGATGAAATAGATGATGGGGACTTTATTTATTTTGTAGTACTGGAGATTGAACACAGGGGCAGTCTACCTCCGAGCTACACCCCCAGCCCCATTTTATTTTTTATTTAGAAACAGGATCTCACTAAGTTGATGAGGGTCTCACTGAGTTGCTGAGGCTGGCCTCGAACCCGCGATCCTACTGTCTCAGTCTTCCAAGTACTGGGATTACAGATGTGTGCCACTGTGCCCAGCGATGGTGACTTTAGATAAAGAAGAGTGTGTAAAGAGCAGATTTGGAGGAAAAATAGAGTCGTTTTAGACATATTAAGTTTGAGGTGTATATTAAGACACCCAAATCTAATAAGATGTGAAATAAGGGAGAAGTTGGGGTTGAGCTATAAACCTGGGAGCAGAGATGATATTTATAGCCATGGTACTCTGGGATCACCCTAGGAGAGACAAGATTGAGTAATTCCTGCAGTACACCAATATTTTGAGGTGAGGCAGGGAAGGAATGCACAAGAGACTGAGAAAGAGTAGAAGAAAAATCAAGAGGACCGTATCACAAATTTGTGTATGTGTGGTACTGGGGATTGAACCCAGGGGCATTCTACCTCTGAGCTACACCCCCAGCCCTATTTTATTTTTTGTTTTGAAACAGGGTCTCACTAAGTTGCTGAGGTTGGCCTCAAACCTGTGATCCTCTCGTCTCAGCCTCCTGAGTACTAGGATTACAGGCACATGCCCGGCTTAAATATTTTCAATGAAGATAATTTATGTTCATTGGTAGTAAAATGACAAAAAATGCAGATAAATACCACTGAATTAGACAAGATGGTAAGTCACGAAGCTTGGCCAGGACAGTTTCAGTGTCATAGTGAGGTCAAAGACTTGGAGTTACTATAATTCTAGTGATAAGGAACTGGATACAGCACATAACCCCATCTTTATTGATCAGAGTGTTATCAGGCAAAACTGATACTTTGCAGGGCAAGAGGCTGGGCTGCACCTCTCATTTGCTCCACAAATACTCAGAATCAAATAGGCAGGAAAATAGATTTTATTCAAAGTCAGCTTTGCAGGAAGATAGAGTAAACTTAATTGTTTCAGATCTCCATCTTTGGAGAACTCGAGGGCAAGGGAAGCTTTTATAAGAGAGGAGGTGGCAATGGACAAAAGAAAGGACACACACACACACACACACATACACACACACACAGATTAGATAGCCAGAAAACCTGTTGGTCTCAGCTTCTTTGGCACTTACGAGGTGGGCAGCCTTTCCTCTCAGTATGAGGAAATGCCCATGCAGAAAAACAAGTCAATTCTTAGAGGGAGTCTGCTTCAATCATTAGAAAGTTGTCCATTTTATAGGGCTTCTGTTTCAAGAAGAGGTGTGTGTGTGTGTGTGTGTGTGTGTGTGTGTGTTGCTGGGGATTGAACCCCGGTGCATTCTACCTCCGAGCTACACCCTTTGTAATTTTCTGTTTGTTTTTGAAACAGGGTCTCACTGAGTTGTTGAGAGCCTCACTAAATTGCTGAGGTTGGCCGTGAACCTGTGATCCTCCTGTCTCAGCCTCCCAAGTACTGGGATTACAAGCGTGTGCCACGGCAAGAGGTGTTCTTAGCCTCTGGCCCATGGACAGTAGCGATCATGGATGGGGTTCAGAAAAAGCTATCTCAGAGTCTTGCCTCTATACTCGGCAAAATGTCCAGGTGCATTTTCCTGGAGACACATCCACAGTTTCACGATGGACGGATGGCATGTGCCATTCAACTGAGGCCGCAGTGACCAACTGGCCTCAAAGCCGGCAGGACAGTTACTGGGATTCCTGCCTGGTCCCTGCCAGGCTCCGAACTTAGCTTCCACCGTACCGACCCGGAAGTGACGCACCGGGCCATTCGGAGGCCAGCCGCCCCCACTTGGGCTTCCAGAAGCACCCTCTCTGCAGCTTTT
>PVJS01038679.1:0-19274 GCA_004027185.1 Glis glis
AAAAAAAAAAAAAAAAAAAGAAAGAAAAAGAGTCAAAATCCTTATAAATGATTATAGACAAGTCCCCTCAAGTTGTGAGATTATTAGGTGGGTTCATTAACCACAAATCCTAAAGGAGCAGTCACTTGGTCCTTGTGCTAGGTGCATGCTCACTACTTAAAACAAATTCCAAGGACGCCTAGTGAAAATCAGCATGACCTAAAACTAGAGCACTGTGCACAGAGGGTGAACTTGGGAAACCCAAATCCTGTGAATCGTAGTGACGAGAGAATCCCTGAGGTTGGAACATTCAAAGCTGTTGCTTTTCAGGGCCTGAGTACAGTTAAGCTGCCGGTGTTGTGTGTTACTGAGGTGGCATCAGGTTCCTGGCAAGCGGGCCTGGAATGAAGGAAGCAATTACCTCATGACATTTGCCACACCATATGGCAGGTGGAGATTTCTCAGAATGCCACCTAACATCACCTCGGCCCGGGAACTCTTCTATAAGAGTCACTTGAAACCTGAAGCTTGTGAAGAAGTTCAAATTCCCATAGATGATTCTATTATCCAGAGGGGAAAGCAAGATACCACCTGAGAACTCTACAGGAGCAAAGCCAAGAAATAAATGCTCTGTGCAGCGAGAATGGACTAGAAATCAGAGGCCCAGCAAATGCCACAGACAAAAGAAGTCAATGGATCGATATTTACAGAGCTCAGAATAAAGCAGCTCATGATGTGAGATCAGATCAGACTGGTGTTAACTATTACTTCTGCCTCTTTTTATTTTCACTAAAAATAAGCATGAGTACTATCTATTATGTCTGTATTATGTGCCAAGCTCCTTGCTTTCTGCTTTCTTTTTTAACTTTAGAAAGCTTTAATGAACATTTACTGAAAGAAGGAATGAGTTAAATATTCCAACTGTCCTGCAAGGATTATAGATGAGAACTTCAGCATCTTGCTCAAGCTGTTGCTGCTAATAGGCAGAAGAGCTAAAATCAAAATCCAGGTCTGCCTCACTCCAGATCCATGAATTTTACACTTTGCTGTTTTGGGCACAAAGCAGATGAAAGAGTAAAGTTGTAAGTCACCAGTAAACACTCAGTAGAATTGGAGTAATGAGAGTGTGTGGCTATGAGGAGCTCAGCCTGGGCAGTCTGAGCAACAGCTGAGGAAATCGAGGTGTAACAAAGGGTCTGACTCTGCCACATGGAAGCTAGATAAGCTGGGCAAGCTGGACGTGGCTTAGACACTTGCCCTCGGACCTCAGGCACTAAAAATCTGCCTTCCAGGGGGCACAGTTTCCCTTAGGGTGCTGGCTTTACCTCGCTGGCTGCTGCTCTCTATAGAATGTCTTACTCCTGAGAGCCCTGTGCAATATGGTCGTGGTCCCAGACACAGGTTTTCCCTGTGCATGCTCAGATGGTGTGGCTTCCAGGGTCTAGAGTCTGGGTAAAGCATTCGCTCACTTTATGCACAGAATGAGCTCACAGGAAGGAGTTGTGTGAGCAGCCCACACTTTTCATCTCTCCCACTATCCCGCTGGACATTTCCTGAGCCAACTATGGGAATTATGAGCTGGGGTGGCATTATGCCTACCCCTTGCTCGAAGAACTTTCCAACAGCTCTTCCAACAACACCCAGCAAATGTGAACATTCTGTAGGAACGGTGACCCTACTTGTTCCAACCAGACAATAATTTGCCTTGCCCCATTCCAGTGAAGTCCCAACTGCTGAGCATATAAATGACCAATCATGTCAAGCAGGTGATCCATTAGACTATTGGGTACAAGAGTTGTTCTGCTACCAATGCCATCTTGCTAATGTTCTTCAGCATAGGAGAGATGGAAGAATTTGAAGCTCGGCCAGTGGACTTTGTTTTACAAATCCAGCTGGTTCTCAATTAGCCTGACTAATGAGGCACAGAAACTGCCTGAGAACTATGACAGATAAGTCTCAAACTGTTTCCAGCATAATGAAACCACAGAAAGAGTATGTATCCCTGGATATAAAGTGGGGGCACCTAAATTTTGAACTTACATTTCTAAGTCATACTGATGTTAAACATTGAATCACAGCCAAAGCAGATGGACTGAACTCCAGAAAACCAAAAAGACTGCCAAAGAACCTAAGCTAACAGATTGCTGTAGCCATATAAATAGGTCAAGTATGAGCTCATGCATGCTTCAGGGAAAACTCTGAGATAGGTAGGTAGGTAGATGGATAGATAGATAGTAGATAAGTAGATCGGCAATATATGTATATATAGATATGGATCTGAGATAATGCAGTTTTGAAATACATATAGATATCTCTATAGATAAAGATACAGACAGATATGTGTACACACACACACACACACACACAACTAAGCAAAAAGTGTCATTTCTACATTCAGGTCTTGTTCCTCAGAAACCATTTATTAATGCAGGCTATGTTACTGTGGTATGGGCGAGGCTGTGTATACCAAGATCTATTTAACACAGTAACTGAATCCCTTTGGGAGAAGTCAAAATTAGCCTCAACAATACTGAATTCCATACAAGTGTCACTAGGGTTATAGAAAAAGTGTTATTTTGACTCCAGGATATCAGCAAAGTAAAAGGCGACATATTAAAACAATTCTGGATAAAATTCCAACCTTGGGAGCATTTCACCTACTTTATCATGGAAATGTGTTGCAATTATAATCAACAAAATCCAGTGTCTTCTATTAGTAAAGTCTGTTCCCAAGGAGCAGACATTGTTTCCAAATTACTATGGCTTCCTCCACTCTTGTAACCTCCTATAATTTTTTCCACAGGGGTTATTAAATAATTTTGTTTGTCTAGAGTTGCCCAGAAAGTATCCCTTCCAAATACTATTCTTTTGCATTTTTATTCAGGGTAGAGCATATTGAACGATGCCTCATTGTAGTTAAGCTTTATTAATCCCATTAAATAATGCAGTAACAAGGGGTGGTTGGGACTGGGGACAGATGCATGAGAAAGGTTTCCAGATATTCACAGTGAAGGTGGATCATTATGGCTTCTCTCCGATGTTCATTTTTATCTTGGCATCACCAGAAATAACCCTGGATGGGCATCTGTGTCCAGAAACCTGTCATAAGCTCTGTGCCCATGCCTTTTCTCCAGCACCTAGGAAAGCTTGGGCGGATCCAAGCCCCATTTCAGGCTTTAATATGTAACCTCTTACATGCCATTGAAAAAACTCCTTTATTGGGAAAGACCTGCTGCCCTAAAGCCCCAAACAAGTCTGATTCTGTGATGCTTTCCCTCCTGCCTGGCCTCTACTTTTCCTACCTTACCATGTTATACACTTGGACTTGGATTATGAAATTGAAAATCCAATCAGAGGAGCCTACTGGAACCCTATGTGGAATTGAATAGGTAATTTGACCAGTTGTTGCTCATTTCCTGATCTAGAGCTTTCTTAAAGGTCCAAATAATCTAGCATACAGAGAGTAGGAATTAAGAGAACAGGAATTACAGTATGTCTTCCCTCGGAGTTTGGGAGGTGAGGTGGAAAGAAAGACGTCTCATTGTTCTTCATGCTGAGGTTTCATTATTTAATGCACAATAAAAAATTGGGCATTTAGTTTATTCTTTTCCCTGCTTCTCATACTGTAAGTTTGTGTGTTCATTAACTCTAGGTACTAGCTTTGTCTCATGAAATAGCCACTATTTTTTAAAATAATGAAATATATCAGAAGTAAAGACATGTTGTTCTTTCACATACATACATATTGAACAAGTATATTGGACCAAGATGAGTAATGCTTTCTTTTTTTTTTTGTACTTTGTGTTTGAGGCTCTCTCTCTCTCTCCATGTGTGTGTGTGTATGTGTATACATATGCATATATATGCATATGAAATAAAGACCAAAATTTTACATCAAGATTCACATATTTAGAGACCTGTAGTGGCAAGACAGATAACATAAATTTTTACTCAGGCCAGGTAGCAGTCAGAACAAGGCCATGAGTGCCATGGATAACTAGAGAGTGCACGCCCCATTCAAAGGCAGAAATAATTTAATATTTTAAAGCACAAAAGCCACAGCACAGGCCTGAGAGAGCGCATCAATGCAAAGCCCTGGCTTCCTTCAAGGGTCTGCGAGGGCATTGCCCCAGGGAGACCTTGCACATAACTGATGAGGACCCTCTGTTGCATGTTGTTCTCATGCCACGAACTTTCCATTGACCCATTTGTTACCAATTTATCTAATGATCGGTATGACCATTTGTTTAATGACACTATCTGAAAAATTAGGGCTTGTGCCTTGCCTGCCACGGTCACTTCTGTGGCTCCAGCTTCTTACACAGTGCCTGACACAGAACAGGCTAGAACGAATATTTGAGAGTTGCATGACGGGGCCCTTTAGGAGGGACATTAAGGGACCCAAGCTTAGTATACAGCAAAAATGTTGTTTTCAGTAATCATTTATGATTTATTGACTCATCTGGAAAATGCATCTTGGGTATCTACCAGGTTCTAAGTCCTGCAATATACATTGGAGATAGGAGACAGATTAGGTGGCAGTTGCTGCCCTCATGGAGTTCACAATCTAATTATTCCTTACTTTTTATATTTTATTTTCAGCATTTAAACATTACTGAGTAAGACAATCACATGCCTTTTTTAAAATTAAAAAAACATAGTTTCCAAAAATTTTATAAAATGTGGCAACTAGTTTATTCTGATTCTGGTTATCATCTTTGCACACACTACTCTCATTATGATTTTATTTTTCTTTGACATAATCTGATGGAATCTTGGAGAAAATAAAAGCAACACAATTAGAACCATGCTTGTGCATTACCTGCCAAATCAAGAGAAAATAAAAGTCTGATTTGGAATTATAAAAAAATCAATGCATTTGCATTAAGTGTACCAGGCTCTAAATCTCTTTTACCCATTAGTAAATTCATCTGTGAAGAGGCCAATTAGCATGCTGTCCAATTATAAGACACATTTGGCTTCTGGAATAGGAAAAAAAGGTGAAAGTAGAAATGGAAAATGAAAGTTTGTGGCTGCCAGGAACATTCTTAACATGACTCTTGGTGGGCCCTAAGGGTATTACAGAAGCAAGAAACGATTAGGGGAAAGCATGGGCTCTATTTTTCTTTGGCCTTACGAAAAGAACACGATGCTAGAAATTAGTTTGGGTCTTAATCCTAATTCATAATTTTTATATGATGTTGGACAAGTTAATTAAATAATTAAATAATAATTCTTCATTTGTAAAATGAAAATAATAATACCTATTTTATAGGATTAGAGATAATATCTTTTCAATATGCAGTATATTACATAAACCATAGCATTACATAAGTGTGGACACTAGTTATCATTTTATAATTTTCATAAAAGTACCATCATTTTAATTAATTTTAAGAGTTAACCAAATATATTCAGGAAGCCAGTTATAAAAGATATTTTATTTTTACCTTGGTTTTCTATACATCCTGATATTAATCTTGATTGATATTTTAAACAATCATATAATGGGAGGGTATTAGTAGTTTGGGGGTGCTATTTCACAGTATCTATCAAAAATACTTTTTAAAATCATATATAAAGCTCAAAAATACTTAAAAATAATAAAATAATACAAAGTTCATTCCCAACCACAAGAATGAAATTAGAAATAAAAAAACAGAGAAAAATGGAACTAAATCCTTACCTCTCACCATGTACAAGAGTCAACTCAAGATGGATCAAAGACCTGGAAGTTAGACCAGAGACTGTGAAACTACTAGAGGAGGGCATAGGTTCAACACTCCAACATATAGGCACAGGGAGAAACTTCCTCAATACGACCTCCAAAGCCCAGGAAACTAAAACAATAATTAATTAGTTGGATAGCATTAAACTAAAAAGTTTCTGCACATCAAAGGAAACCATCAAGAGCCTAAAGAGAAAGTCAGCAGAATGGGAGAAGATCTTTGCTAGCTATCCCTCTGACATATGACTAATATCTAGGATATACAAAGAACTTAGAAGACTTTACACTAAAAAAACAGCCCTATCAAGAAATGGGCAACTGAATTGAATAGACACTTCACAAAATAAATGGCCAATAGATACATGAAAGAGTGTTCAACATCATTAGTAATCAGGGAAATGCAAATTAAAACTACTCTGAGATTTCATATAACCCCAATCAGAATGTCAATCATTAAGAAATCAAACAACAATAAATGCTGGCAAGGATGTGGGGAAGTAGGAACTCTCCTGCACTGTTGGTGGGAGTGCAAACTAGTTCAACCACTATGGAGATCTGTGTGGAGATTCTTCAGAAAACTGGGAATGGAGCCAACATATGACCCGGCTATAGCACTACTGGGTATCATTCCAAAGGGACTGAAACCAGAAAACTATAGCAATTTATGCATACCCATGTTCATAGCAGCACAATTCACAATAGCCAAATTATGGAACCAACTTAGGTGTCCATCAACAGACGAATGGATCACAAAATTATGGGAAATACACACAATGGAATTCTACTCAGCAGTAAAGAAGAACAAAATAACACCATTTACAAGAAAATGGAAGGACCTGGAGAGCATTATGTTAAGTGAGGTCAGCCAATCACAGAAAGAGAAGGGTCATATGTTTTCTCTAATATGCGCAAGCTAGGGAGTTAATGGGGATACAAAAGGGTCTCCAGATAATAGTGGAGAAGCCTCAGTGGAGTCAAGGAAGGGGAAGGGGAAGAATGAAGTTCATTAATAGAATTACTACCATCAACCATGTGTACACATGAGAATATACCAATGTCAATCTCAGTACTCTGTACTGGGGGGGAAGGAGAGGTGGAGGGGGGTCCACCAAGTGCTGTGTGCATGAATGTTACTGTCAACTTGATTTCCATTGTGATATGAGACTATAATGCACCAATAAAAGCACATAAAAATAAATAAAAACCAGAAAGGAATTCAAGAAATTTCATAAGTAAATAGACATATAAAAACAAATCATTAAATAACCAATTGAAAAAATCACAAAGGTTAATAGGAAATATGATTTGTGAATGAAAATGAAGACGCAAAACACCAAAACTTTCAGAATGCAACTGAAAATCTACTCATAGGTAAAAATTATAGCTGTAAGCTTGTACTGAAGAAGAGGAAATACCTCAAATCAACAACCTAATCATCCACCTTAAAAACTATAAAAAGAAGAGCAAACTAAACTTAAATAACTGGAAGAAATAAAAATAATAGGGATTAGAGGGGAAATTAATGAAATGAGGAATATACAAGTAAAAGAAAAAATCAATAAAATAAAATGTTGGTTCATTGAAAAGATTAACAAAATTGATAAACCTTTAGCTAGGTTGACCAAGAAAAACAGAAAACTTGAAGTGCTAAAATTAGAAATGAAAGAGTGAATCTTATTGCCGAATTTACAGAAACAGAAAGGATTATAAGAGACTACTACAAACAATTGCACATCAATAAACTAGATGAATTAAATGGGACAAATTCCTAGAAAAAACACTATGTAAATTGACTCAAGAAGAAATGGACAATCTGAATAGATCTGTAATAAGAAAAGAGAGTAATTTGAAAACCACCACAAAGAAAATCTAGATCCAGATGGCTTCACTGGTGAATTCGAACAAATATTTTAAGAATAATTAGTCATTTTTCACAAACTGTTCCAAACATTAGCTGACAAGAGAACACATCCCAAATCATCCTATTAGCCAGTATTACACTAATACCAAAATCAGACAAAAACATCAAGAAACAAAGAAAGAGAAAGAATCTATAGACTAATATCTTTTATAAATATAGACACAATCATCATCAAAAATATTAGCAAACTGAATCCAACAATATGTCTTTAAAAATCCCCCTTCCCCAGGGAGATGGTCTAAGGGAAGAGGAGGGAGAGAGGGAGGATCAATGAAGGAATTACTTTCATGAACATTATGTACATATGTGAGAATACCAATGTCAATCTCAATACCCTGTATGGGGAAGGGGTTGGAGAATAGGGAGGGAGCCGGGGGAAAGCCTGTGAAGTGCTGTGCACATGTATGTCACTATCACTATGATTTACATTATAATGAGAGACTATAATGCACCAATAAAAGTATATAAAATAAATAAATACAGAAGGGAAAGTTTGAATAAAATAAAAAAAATCCCCCCTCCGTGGTTGACCAACTGGATTTGTTCTAGGAATGCAGGTCAGTTTAGTATCTAAAAATCACTTAATATAATATACCATGTCAATAAAATATAGAGCAAAAAATCTCAATAGAGACAGAAAAAGCTTTGAATAAAATCTAGCACTGCTTCGTAATGAAATAATTCAATAAACTAAGAACAGAAGAACACTTCCTCACACTGATGCAAGCCATTTGTAAAAAACTGCCAACTAACATACTTTTTTTTCAGATGACACAATCTTGTATATAGAGAATCCTAAAGAATTTACAAATATTATATTAGTGTTAATAAGTGAGTTTAATAAGGATGCAAGATATAAAATCAATATGTTCAAAATCAATTGTATTTCTATACATTTGCTATGCAAAAATTAAATTAAGAAAACTATTATGTTGACAATAGTATTGAAAAGAATGAAACACAGGAATAAAATAAAAGAAATGCAAGATTTGTGCATTGAAAATTTCAAATCATTGTTGGGATAAGTTTAAAAATATCTAAGTACATATAAAGGCATGCTATGGCAATAAATTGAAAGATAATGTTATTAAGATGACATGGAATGGGAAAAATATTTAAGTCATATATTTGAAAAGAGATTTATATCTAGAATATATAAAGAACTCTCACAACTCAATAATACAAAGATTAATGATACAAACATTAACAGTGGGCAAATATTCTGTATAGACATTTCTCTAATGTTATCTTCAGGGAAACATGAATCAAATTATAATGAGATAACAATTGATATTCATTAAGATGGCTATAATTTCGAAAAGCAGATAATAACAAATGTTTGCAAGGATGTGGAGAAGTTGCAATCTTCATACACTGCTGGTAGAAATTTAAAATAGTGTATCTGCTTTGGAAAACTGTCAGTTTCTTAAAAGTTTAAACATAGAGCCATCATATGACATAATAATTCCACTCCTAGTTATGTACCTACATTTCACTTCTATGAGAAAAAATCATGCATGAATATTCGTAGAAGCATTGCTCATAATAAAGCAAAGGTAAGTAACCCAAATATCCATCCACTAATAAGTGGGTAACTAAAATGTGATCTATCCATACAAAGGAAAATTTTTAGGCAATAAAAAGAAATGAAGTACTGATGCATTCTATGATTTGAATGAATTGAAAATACTAAGCTAAATGAAAAAGCTAGGTACAAAAGATCCCAAATTATACAATTCTATTTATAGTAAATGTCCAGAATGGGTGAATTTACAGAGGCAGAAGGAGTTGTTCCCTAGGTCTGGAAGGGATGGGAGGATTGAGAAATGTTTTGGCTTAAAGAATATGGGGTTTATTTTTGTGGTGATGAAAAATGTTCTGAAATTGATTCTGATAATGATTGCAGACAACTCTGAATATACTAAAACCATTAAACTATGTACTTTGGGTGAATTGTATGGTATATGAATTATATATCAATAAAGCTGCTACAAAAAATAAACCTACATATACTTCTCAAAATTCTGAATGTTTACTTTAGAGAATCACTTACATATGTTCGCCATGAGTTGGTTAGAAGGATCTACATTTTTTTGTGATTTTTTTACAAGTCCATCAATGGAGAGTTTAAATAATTTATGGTAAATCAATACCATGAAATATTACACTTTCATTGAAGAATGCAATGGATTTTTCATTAACACAGAAAAATCCCCAACATTGTTAAGAAAAGCAAGTTATTGAAGAAAATGTAAAGTATGATCACATTCATCAAACAACCATGTGTTCATATGCATAAACTTGTATGTAAATACACAAGAAAGAACTGGTGTATGTGGATCAAACTATTAACAGTAGTTTCTTCTAGAATGTGATGGTTAGTAGGTGGATGTGGGAACCTTACACTCACCCTATAAACTTCTGTATTGCTTGCATATTTTAAGCAAGAAAGTATTTTTGTTTCACTAATATAAAATAAAAAAGAAACTAAATAAAGGGATGTACCAAACGGACCAAGTCCTCACCATCAAATTGTGGTAATGAATTTGCTGAGTCAAATAAATTATAGTATTAACGCAGGACTCACAAGTTGGCTACCCTTGTTAGAGAATAATTTTATTCTAGGTAGGCAGCATTTATTTTATAAGAGAAAGGAGGTGGTATGCTTTGACAAATTTTCTGTCTGGTGCACGGTCAGGCCTTTGTGTTTGCTGTACCTTTTCCTTGGGATACCCTTCTGCAAATGTCCATATCCAACTCTTCCCTCTCCTTTAGATCTTTGTTCAAATATTTTCTTCTCAATCGTCTTTCCCACCCACCCTGCTGAACCTCAGTATTCACCCCCTTTACTCCTCACACACCATCCCTGCTGTGATAGTTGGTCTGGTTTGTCAACTTGACCCACCTAAGATCATGTGACTTTGGTTGTGTAACAGCAGATTGAACCGGAAGTCCTGCCCTAAATGTGGGTAGCAGCGTTCTGAAAGGTGCAGGACTTAGATAAAAGAAGGAGAAAGCCGCGTGGAGGGAGCCGCGACTCTTCCTGAAGAAAACGCATCTGCTCTCATCTGAGATCGTTGGCCTCCAACTTTGCCATTTCCTTGAAGAGCTTCTTGATCTTCTGCTCTCATCTGAGATCGTCGGCCTCCAGCCTTCGAACTGAAACTTCACCATCGTTTCTCCAAAGAGCTTCCTTATCTTCACATCTTGGACTGGACTGAATTGGTGGTTGCTTCAATCCTAAGGCTCCAGCTCTTAGACCGCCCAACCAGCTACTGATTCCTCTGATTCTTCACGTGCAGTCGAAACTCAGGACTACATTGTGAGCTGATCTAATAAATCCCTTTTTCATATACTCATTCTGTGAATTCTGTTGACCTAGTGAACCCTGACCAATACACCTGCTTAACTTTTCCCCATAGCACCTCCACCCATCTGACACACAACAGCACCCACTACTTCCTGGTCTGCTGTCTATCTTCTCTCACTATGAGTGAAGTCTCCGAAGTAAGAACATTTGTGAAATGCTTTGCAGCTGTAACCCTGGACCTACACTCATATCTAGCACAGAGTGTGTGCTCAACACAGTTTTGTTGGACTAATGGAAGAATAATTTAATAATGGCATTTGAATCAAGACTATTGGCACAGTGGGGATGAAAAAGTGTTATCTCTCTGAATTCTAACCATTTTTTCCATTGAGTGAGATGACTAAAAAACTAGATGTAGGTGCAGCAAGAAGATTGCCAAATTTTCATCAATTGCACAGAACCATTTGCTCAAACGCACCTGCCATTTATCATATAGACACACAAAAAGGAGAAATTGGAAGAAGAAATACCATTTTATCTTCTTTCTTACATCTGTTCAAGTTAAACCAATCATGAAATCAAGAATACATCTGAAATTTTATTGGGAATATGAAAGGATTTCAAAGCTTTGTTTGTAGCTCATTGGAGCATTGTATCTCCCATCTAAGCTCAGGCTTGAGGTCAACATAGCTTTACCTCTATACTAAGCTGATTTTCCCATCTATTAATGTTTATTTAAATACCATAATTGAATGTTTATTTAAATTCCCTTACTTAAATGCACATTCCTTTTGCCCTCACTATTCTTGGACCTATCTGAACATAAAAATGTTCAACTTATAAGTCCAACAAGCCAAAATAAAATGCAGCTTGGGTGTATATTACACAGGTGAGATCAAGGATCTCACCCTTGATCTTTCTTTCCAGGTAAGCAAACCAAACTTGAAGACAGGAAGTGAGCTATTTGAGGGATCATGCTGTTTTATTTTCCTTTATTTTATTTTACACTGTTTTGTGGTAAAAGAATTCTATTTAGAATTATCCAGATGGACTCAGTTTAGATGATCCCAGTTATATTGGCATCATCCAAAGAATTAGTAAGGAACCAGTTGAACATATATGCTCTTCTCTCCATCAGGCCTGACCAGGGTGTTGACCTTGGCCACATCAGTGTCCTACAGCTTCTTCACAGCCTATTTGATCTGTTGCTTGTTGGACTTGACGTTCACAATGAATACAAGAGTGCTGATGTCTCCTACCTTCTTCATGTCTGACTCAGAGGTTGGGGGATATTAATGATGGTATACTGGGCAAGCTTGTTTCTCTGGAGGGTGCTCTTCTGAGGGTATCCAGGTTGCCTTCAGAGCTGTGATGTATTGGGCCATGAAAAGGAAGGTAAAGGGAGGGTTTCCTTTTTTGTGTGATTGTAGATACCTTTCAGTAATGCCTTCTTGACCTTCAAATCTTTTGGTTGGTTTTTGATATGTGGAAGAGTGGGGCTTCCTTCTTCCATCTTAGTGAAAAGCTCTATTTGTTTCATTGTAGTTCTTTGCCCACAAGAGGACTATCTGAATATGTCCTGTTGAACCAGTTTTGGAAGACCAAACACAGCGAAGGAAGAGGAGGTTAAAGAGGATTGACGGCAATAACACCTAAAGGAAGAGCACCAGTGGATGAGATGCAAACTGTTCATTGATTAATAGTTGGGCATACCTCCCCAAAGATCCACAGGGATTTCATAACAACGGAAAAGAACATAGAGTCCTGAAACTAGGAGGAACCATTTTAGTCTTTCATAATTCTTCCAAATCTTTTAAGGTTCACTGATTTAGGTATTCCAAAATAGGGGAGGATCTACTTTATTGTATAAAACTCCCCAACAAGACTCTGAATTCTGTTAGTAAAGCAAATTATTTGTCTTAATTTAGCACCCTAAACTCTTCAAATCTCATCTAAATATGTCTTGCTTCAATTTAAATTTGATGCCTCTTCAATGGAGCTCAGAATAAGGAGAGAGACTGCCCCTTCTTGGGAAAACTTGCTGTCCCAGAAGCTTCACAATGGGTTGGGGATGGCTGCACACAGTGTGCTTTATGCTGCCGTCAAAACACCGTGTTCTGTAAACATTTCTAGGAACTATTACAAAGTGTTAAGGCTGCTCTGCCCATCAGATCCTAGGTGAGTTGAATGCTCCTCGCCCTATCATAACAGAGTACACATTGCCGGTAGGTCTGGCTATTAAAACAACAGAGCACTGTTCCTAAACAGGTTGTGTGGTTAACCAGGGGCCCATGATTCACCCTTAAATTAGAGTTAGCTGACAGCTTTTAGAAGTGAGGCTGGCTAGGGTCTGGCCTGGCAGGTAGCACATGCTGCTCTGTCTTGTCTGATGCTCAGGAGTCCTGAACTGTCTGTCTGGGTGGGATAGGGGTGGGGCAGCTCAGGAAACTGCAGGCAGAATAGCAGCAGTGATTTCCAAATGCCTTGGTCAGCTGTGTGGAACCTAATGTCTCATTTGATGCAAGTTTCTTAAAGTTAAATACCCAGGTCAGGTTTGGAGAAGTTGACTGTTGTTTGGGCTACTTTGTCCTTTCAGATCTGTCCTTTCAAATTTGAAAACAACAAAGAAACTGGTGTTTTTCTTCCATTTCTATTTCATCCCTTTCCCTGTTTCTTTAGATTCCACCGGGTTAGCTGAATGTAAAAAGTGTATTGTCCATGACCCATATTCCAATAAGCACCCATTTTTACTCATATTACAAACCATTAATTATTCCAGTAAAACAATGATGTAATATTAATAAAGATGAAATTATGGGATTGACACTACCCACGGTAATAGAAAGGTTATTTACTATTGCTCTTACTGAAATGGTGTGTATTGTACTCCTTGTCCAAAGTCCCAGGGATAATTAAAATTCATTGACTACACAAGTGTCTCATGAAATGTGTTAATGAGATTGTTTTCTGATATGCAAAAATGTCCTGACATGGTTTTTAAATGCATGCTGCACACCCCAGCCAATTATACAAATGCAACTATTTCTCTTTGTCTATCAGTAAAGGCTGAGTAGATGGCATTAGATTGAACTGCATAATTCTGGCTTCATTTTCGTGTCTGATACTATAGTAATGTTGTGAGGAGGCACTGACTTAGCAACAGGAGTAAATGTTTGTTTTAAACGTGATTTTCTTTCTTCAGCCTCTTTGGAAATATGCCTGCATGAAGAAGCACTCTTTCAGTTTCTTCAAAAAAATGAGCATGTGTTTGCACACACACACCCCTCTGCTTGTTTTCTCTTCCTCCTGTTGATGATTTTGATGGGGTGAGAGCTCATGCTGGCAAAATTCCAAAGCACGGGCAAATTGGGTTGCACTGAAAGCACTACTAAAATACTGTGGACAGTACAATTTATGTCTGTTCAAGCTGTGTATTGGTTTTCTGGGTCTACTGTAAGAAGGTATCACAAATTTGGTGGCTTAAATAACAGAAATTTGTTGTCTCACAGTTCTGGAGGCCAGAAATCCAAGATGGAGGTATCAGCAGGGTTGGTTTTCTCTGAGGGCTGGGAGGGAGAATCTGGCCCAGGCCGGCTCCTAGTGGTGCTGGCAATCTTCAGCTTTCCTTAACTTGCAGATATCTGCCTATACTTCACATGGCATTTCCGTGTGTGTGTGTGTGTGTGTGTGTGTGTGTTTGCAAATTTTCCCTTTTCAAAAGGACACCAGTCATGTAAGATTAGGGTCCCATCCTACTCCAATATGTTCTTCATCTCAACTTAATTCAATGCATCTACAGTAACCCTGTTCCCAAATAAGATCCCATTCTGAGATACTTGGGATTTGGATTTCAAACTATGAATTTGGGGAGGATCCATAACAAGCTTCAGATAAATAATGGACCCTGTAATTCAATAAGTATATCTTAAATTGTAGGTTCAAAAATAGCAGAAGTTGGTTTTCAAGATTAACATCACATTTGGTTTTCAACTCCTAATTCCTTCCACAGGACTCTTGTATCTTGCTTTGCCAAGCACTAGGAAGAACAGTTAATAGTAATGGAGTGGGCCTTGCTGTCTGCAGGAATTTGGTCCAGTCTTTCCTAGTACAAGGTATGAATAAGATCTTTTACTGAGTTCTCAGTGACTCTAGTCACTGTCCTTCACCACTGCTTTTAATTGTGGAAAATATATGAAACCATGTCCTTAATTACAGGAGCATTCCCTTTATTGGAGTCAAACTTGGCTCAATCACAGGTATGTATTAATCAAAGTCTAGAGACCTCTCAAGATTCGCTAATTCTTATAGGGAATAGCCTTGTAAATTTAGAACTTGGTGCTTGTAAGCTATCTTCAAGAATCTAAGGAATACTATAACAGGATAGTGAGCTGGATAGTAAATGCATTATTGGAGGGCAGGCTGACCAGAGCCTCATTAGTTATTACAAGATGCATGGACAACAGAATCCAGAAATGAGCACTAGAACTGCATGGAAGATGGTAGGAAAGGAAACATGTCCATCTGAGGTACAAAAGAGAGGTTCGGCTTAGAATATAGAGAAACCAAAAAAAAAAAAAAAAGAAAAGAATATAGAGAATATAACAGGCAGAACATACTGTCTGAAAGGCCTGGCGATGGCTAGCAGGTGGTGCACCAGGCTCATGCAACACTTGGGAGGCCCAACCTAAGGTCAGGAGGGTATGTACAGAGCTTGGTCTTGGGGAAGCCAGGAGCAGATGGTGATCAGAAACCCACAAACAATTAGAATCTGAGAAGTCAGACCCAAGTCTCTTAGGATTCTACTCTCAAATATGGTGCAGACCCAACTTGACACTTCAACTTCTCCCTCCTTAATATGCTGGAAGTATTCTCATTGGAGTCCTATCACTTTGGCATTGCTCCAATTCTTTTCAATTCTTCTGCCTCCTATTATTCCTTTACTAAACCCATTCAATTTATGATTCAAGGAAGAGAAAGTGAAGTGGTTGCGATGAAGTGGGCGGAAGAGAGAAAATGGGAGAGGTTCTTCTTTACCATTTTCTAGTTCTAGAGTCTTGCTATGATGAGATGAGGACAACTGAGTGGGGCAGTCCTCTGGGTCCTCACTCTACCACCCACACTCAGGAAGTCATGTCCCTAGCTCCTTCTCTCAATATCCTCCATACTCTGATGATGCCTCAACTTGTATCTTCAAGCCTGGCTTCTCTCCTGAGCTTCAAATTTGTATTTCCAACTCCCTGCTTGAGCTCTCCACTTCTATGTCTCCAACAAATTAGTACTCTGCAAAGAGACTTTCTAAAAATGTAAACTACATCACACCATTTCCTCATTTAAACCAGTCTTCCAATGACTTTCTAAAATACTTGGAACACAATCCAAATTCTATATTATGTCCTTAAAGATCCTGTATAACCTTCCTCTCCCGGCTCCCTTCGATTGCTCTCTGGTTCTTTGATGGTGCTCCAGCCACAGTACTTGGCCATGGGTTTGTCTGTTGAGCAAGCCAAGTTGGCAGGTGCTTCTCTGTCTGTGAACTTGTAGTTTATTCTACCTGGTGCAATCATCCTCCAGATCTTCACTTGGCTGCCTCCTCCTCATCATTAATACTCAAGTCAGTAGGCCACCTCCTTGGAGTGGGCTTGCCCCTGTAGACCACTGGAAAAAGCAAAATCCCCGCCTTCTATCCATCTGATCACTCTTTCACATTAAACTGATTAATTTGTTTCACAGTATGTGCTCCTCTCTGAAATTAATCTTGCCTATTTGTTTACTTCTATCCCGCCCATGTTTACATCCAGCTCTCCTCCTTCAAAAAGATATAATTCAAGGAAAATGGAAACCACAGGGACTGTTTGTTTGTTTGTTTGTTTTCCTTTCTTGTGCTCAACATGGCATTTCTGTACTCAAGGTAGCACCAGGTACAGAGTGGAGACTCAGTAAGCATTTATTGAATGAGTGAAGGGCAACAGGTCCAGGATCCAACCATTTCTTACCATCTCCACTGCTACTGCTGTGGTATAAGGTGCCGTCTTCTCTTGCTTCAATGACTGGAATAACCGTCTATTTGGCTTCTTTCTGCCTTTGCCTCCTTCAGCCTGTTCTCAGCACAGCAGTCAAAGAGAACTCCTGCTGCTCAAAATCTTCCAGTGACTTTTCATCCCAGAATGAAACCCAGAGTCTTCACTACACCCTCCTCCTCTTTTTCCTCTCTGACTTCATCACCTACTACTCTCTCCCCTCCTCACTACACTCCATCTACACTGACCTCCTCAGTGTTCCTTGATGGCACCAGGCGTGTTCAGGCTTCAGAATTTTATATGTGCAGAATTTTACTTCATGCAAGTAAAATATCACAGTTTCAGAAAGCCCTTCACAGGCCAACAAAATACAAATATTCAGCTGGGTACATGCCTGGAATCCCAGTATTTGGGAGGCTGAGACAGGAAGATTATGGGTTCAAGGCCAGCATGATAAATAGCAAGACCCTGTTTCAAAATAAAAAAATAAAATAGGGTTGGGGGTGTAGCTCATTAGTAAAATGCCCCTGGGTTCAATCCCCAGTACCACAAAAATATATATACACATATATAGTATATTTATATATGTATTCAACAAAAGCCCCAATCTTAAAGAAAACAATGTCAGGAGAGATTTAAACTTTTAGATTGATTTGGCCTTCATCAGAACTTTTGATATAATTTATTCAACATCAAAATGTATGCAATTCCAGTCTTCAAGTGGTGAGTTGTGTCTATGCAAGATATTGACTATATTTTAAAATATGTCTCTTAAGAACATATTTTATTCTTTTATTGAGAACACATTTATATTTCTCTCTCTCTCTCTCTCAAGAAAAACCCTGGAAACCACTGACCTGATCTTTATTGACATCATAAGTCATTTAAGGAAAAGAGGTTATGGTTCAGATATGGAATGTCCCCCAGAAAAACTCATGTGTTGGCAATGCAGAAATGTTTAGAGGTGAAATAACTGAATCAGGGCTCTAATCTCATCAGTGGATAAGTCTGTTGATAAATTGATAATCTGAATGGACTAACTGGGCAGTAACGGTAGGCAGGGGTGTGTTGGGGGTGGAGGCAGGAGGAGGTAGGTCACTGGGAGTGTGGCCTTGGAGACTACAGCTATCCTTTGTCCCATTCTCTCTTTCTGCTTCCAACTGCCCCACGCAGCTTTCCTCTGCCACACCCTGCCACTCTGATGTTTCTGCCTTGGAGTTGGCTGACCATGGACTGAAACCGTGAAACCATGAGCCAAATAAGCCTTTCCTCCTCTAAATTGTTCTTCTCAGGTATTTCTGAGAATACAGCAATGAAAAACTAATTAAAACAAGTTCTATTTAGCACATGGTCTTGGAGACTGAAAGTGTAAGACCAGGTGACCTCATGAGTCTGGCTTCTGGTGAGGGCCTCCTGGTGGATGATGTCATGGTGGGAGCATGAACAAGAGAGAGAGAGGTAGGGAGCAGACTTCCTCTTTTATAACAACCCTATGGTAAAAACCAGGGTCCCAAAAGAACCATGTCAATTTCTTCTGAGGGCATTGCCTTCAATGACCCAATTACCTTGCACTGGGCTCCGCCTATTAAAGGTTCCACACCACCTCCACATCACCACACTGGGGGCCAAGTGAGCCCCAGTACATGCGCCCTGGCGGAGCACATTCAAACCATATCCAAACTACAGTACTCACTGTGGGGAAAAAAATCAAGCTAGAGTATAAGCAAAATCAAACTATACTTAATTAATGTATTCCACATCACAATCTGAGCCCCAAATTTATGCGAGGTTTCTACATACTCACAGCAACTTTTGAAGTGAGAGCTTGTGTAGTGAATCAAGCAACTAACAGGGTTGTTGAATACAGGAACACACTTCCTACAAGATATACACCAGGGAAACAAGGGCCCTGCTATGTAACCATGACAACTAACCTGACGCTGCTTCCCTTCTGCATCACTAGGTGGACCAAATAAGAAAGAAACTTCAGATCTGGAATACAGTTGTCATCAAACTCTTCAAAAGTTGGGACATTTAAAGAAACAAATTCAGGGCTTCCTGCTCCTTAACCAATGTGGATTCAGTTATTTGAATCCCAACTTTCCTCACAAGTGCATAAAATGTAACATTGTTTAAATTGCATATTTGGCCGGGGGTGGTGGCGCACGCTTGTAATCCCAATACTTTGGGAGGTGGAGACCGGAGGATCCGGGTTCGCGGCCAGCCTCAGCTCGCTCTCTCTCTCTCTCTCTCTCTCTCCCCCTATCTCTCTCTCTCTCTCTCTCTCTACCTAGTGAGGCCCTCCGCAACTTCATGAGA
>PVJS01038680.1:0-19273 GCA_004027185.1 Glis glis
TACTGGGGATTGAACCCAGGGGCATTCTACCTCCAAGATACACCCCCAGCCCTATTTTTTATTCTTTATTTTGAAACAGGGTCTCACTAAGTTGCAGAGGCCTCACTAAGTAGCTGAGGCTGGCTGCGAACCGGGATTCTCCTGTCTCAGCCTCCCATCTACTGGGATTACAAACTTGCGCCACCATGCCCGGCTGAACCCTGAGGTCCTTTCTACAACTAACTTCCTGGTTCATTCTAATAACTGGGCCAATTAATCTTAATATCTCAATATGATCCCAAAGTAATGCCTATTATTAATGATGATATAAAGCCATGTGATTTATTAATATTAAATAACCCGTGTTGCCAATTTTACCTTCTTAATGACCTTGCCAATTGTGTAAAATCAGTCCTATTAACCTAACTTTACTTTGTTCATTTTTTAATTTGCTTTTGTTCCATAATGCTTTTGTTTTTATACATAAATAATTAATAAATGTGTGCTACATTTACCTACTTGGCAAGGAGCTGGCCTAGAAAATGACTAAAAAATATACATAAGCAAATATAAAGTTTTTTTTCTTGAATTCTGATGAATGCTTACCCATCTTTCTCCTTAATATTCCAGTACTATATTTATTACAAATTGAATACAGAAAAATGTAATTGTATTTACTCAGTTTGTGAATTCTTGTTCCCTTGAATTCATTTTTCTATCATATTATTTTCTGTTTTTATGCATTCATGCAAAGCACTGACTTTATTTTTTAACATCTGCTTTATAAAGGACTTTCTTACCTTTTTCCTTTGGTATATTGGGAAGTTTATAGCTTCTTTCTAATTGTACTGGGTGTTACTTTAGCATTGGCAAATTGTTCTTTCACCATACTTTTTCATCAAAGTAAAATGAATCAATATTAGCTGGGCGTGGTGATGCATGCTTTGTAACACACACTTTGTAATCCCAGTACTTGGGAGTCTGAGACAGGAGGATTGCAGGTTCCCGGCCAGCCTCAGCTACTTAGTGAGACCCTTTGCAACTTAGTGAGACCCTGTTTCAAAATAAAGAATACAAAATAGGGACTGGGGATGTAGCTCAGAGGTAGAGTGCCCCTGAGTTCAATTCCTGGTAACACATACACACACACATACACACACACACACACACACACACACGAATGAATCAATATGTAAATTTTATCTTTTCATTATAAACAGGGATTAGGCTTAGGTTGTTATCAGTAAAGTATTATTTTATAAAATGTGCATATTCATTTTCAAAAATTATGATTTAATTTTTGTATTCCAGTTTGGATCTGCATTTACATCAATTACCTGACTTTATCCTATATTTGATTTTATTCTGTACTTGCTGGAACTTATTTTTACTTCTCTCAAAGTTTACTCTCAATCCTTTTATACCACAAACTTCCCAAACCTGAGTTCCTTTTTTATTCATATTTTACTGACTGCCAAATACTTTTAAGCATTTGTTTTTCAAGACATTTATTATAAGTGTTGTATTTTCTTAGATGTGGAATAGCTTAGCCTTAGACTGTCTTTTTATGACCTTTACAAGTGAATGATATTTGGCAGGATAAAGGGTCTGATTTACAATTCTTTCCTTTCAAAATTCTTTAAGTTGTTACTTTACTTTATTCTAATTTACTGTTGAAAAGTGAAGCATGACTTTTTGTCTGTGATTGCAACTGATATTTTCCTTGCCAAAATGCTGTTAGGTTTTCAGTTTAGTTTAGCTTTGTTTTGTTAAAAAAATAGTTTCGAAAAATTCCTTTGTTGCATTTGCATTGAATTAGATAAATCCTATTAACTGACATTCAGAGTTCTTCCTACTTGTCTTTGCCAGAAAGGTAGTTTTTACTTTGTTTTACATTTGTTTGTTTGTTTTCAGTTCAAGAAAACTTTTTCATTTGTGTCTTTGATTTTCATTTCACTTTAATTATGCAAGTTTCCTTTAAGGAACCTACAACACACATCTGGCAGCCCCTCCCCCATCTCCTTGAACCTTCTGAGCCTTCAAGTAGAGACTATGCATGGCACAGCACCTGTTGGGCATGATTAATAATAGCTAACATATCTATTATTTTAAAACTTTATAACTAGTCATTCATTTAATCCTCCTACTACTAAGTTGAGGATGTTATTATCCCCCCATTTTATAGATGAGAGACAAAGACACAGATTCTTTGATTTGCCCATTATCATGTAACCAGTAGGGGAAAAAACAATCTTGCTCCAGTCCCCATGCTGTTGGCCACAGGCAATATGGTCTCTGAAGTGCAAATTTTGCTTTCACCTAGCTACAGTGCAAATTTTATTTCTGCTATGAAAGTTGTGTTATGTTTTACATAGTCCCTTTTTATCTAGGTTTTCTCTGCATTTCAGACTTCAGTTATTATTCTTACTTCTCTTTACCTTTTCATCTTGATGTAGTCTCCCTTCATGGCATTTCAACCCTTATTCCACATCTTTAATATCTTCTTGTGCCCTAAATATTACTTTAATCTCTACATTCTATTACCCCCTCCACCCCAATGCCCCAGAGGCTGCCCTCCTCACCTGCCACCTTAGATTCTTTGTCCTTTGTGTGGTAGGATTTCTCAGAGGTCCTAGGTTGCTAGGGCTCAGGTTGTAGCAGGCAGTTTCTCTTTATTCATTTGTTAATAGGACAGATTCCTCCAGATTGTTTATAACACTGTCTTGTATATAACATTGTATTAACCAAATCCTTTGGCTCCTTTACACACACACACACACACACACACACACACACACACACACACATATTCATTTATTGGTGCATTGTAATTATACATTTTGATAAGTGTCAGGGTAGCAGAAACATTCATGCACATATTACTCATTTAGCCCTCCCTTTTGTTGTGTTAAAACCCTATTTTAGAGCTGGGGTGGTGGCGCAGGCTTGTAATCTCAGTACTTGGGAGGCTGAGACAGGAGGATCACAGGTTTGCGACCAGCCTCAGCAACCTCCTGAGGCCCTCTGCAAGTTAGTGAGACTCTATTTCAAGATAAAAACAAAAATCTGGCTGGGGGGTATAGCTCAGAGGTAGTATGCCCCTGAGTTCAATCCTCAGTACCACACACACACACACACACAAAAAAAAAAAACATTTTATATCTACATCTGGAGGGGAGGAGCAGGCATGCAGCCTCAACTCCTAGACATAGCCTCAGGTCTCATTTAATGTGTTTCTTCTACACTGATTTAAACTCATAGATCACATGAAAAACTACAGGTTTTTTTCTTGTCCCCCAGTCTAAATGTTCTTACTCCTACATACATCATGGTGAACTTTTCACAGACATTTCTCCTTTCTCCTAGGAATCCAGACCTACTAGCTATACGGGAAGGAAGAAGTAAGACCTTTTGTGCACCCATCACAAAGGTCATGGCTAACAGTCCTATATTAAAAGATAACTTAGCAAGATAAAGGCATAGCATTTTTATTTAACAAAGTTTTACATGATATGGAAGCCTTCAATAATGAAGACCCAAAGACCCAGGGAAAACTCGTTTTATGCTAAGTCTGGTAAAAGAAGCAGATAGCTATAGAGAAACATGATTGGATAGAAAGGTATGATCTTATGGTAATAAACTAGGGCGAACTTAGCAAGGCCTATCTGTTCATATTCCACCTTACCTCTCTGTATAGCATCTCTTCCCCTAGATATGGGGCTGACTTTTCTGGAAGGAGGGTCCTATGACTTAGTTTCAAGAAAGATAGATCAGGCCTGGGAATGTAGTTCAGTGATAGATCTTTTGCGTAGGATATGCAAGGTACTGGTCTTGATACTTAGCACCATGGTGTGTGTGTGTGTGTCTGTGTTGGGGTGGAGGAGATAGAGAGGTCAAAAAGGGACATTTCTAGGTTTTGAGGTTTGCTCTAGGGGATTTCTGGTTTCTATGACAAGCCTTGAGAGAGGGGAGTGGAAAAGGTCAGAGAAACTTTGCTTCTGAGGCCCTTCCAGTCTCTCTCAGTTCAAAACACTCAGCATATCAAAGTTCTACACTTGGGGGTATGGTTGTCTGAATCCCAACAATCCAACAATTATAGAATCTGAACTAATGTAGGAAAAACTGGTATTTAAATAGAGTAGCCACCATATTCTATTTGCCTTCAGAAATAGTACCCGTTCATAGATTTTGGTACGTTGTGTCTATGTTTTCATTTAATTCTAGGAATCTTCTTATTTCTCCCCTTATTTCTTTTCTGATCCATTCCTCATTCAGAAGTGTATCATTCAGTCTCCATGTATTTATGTGGTTACTTTTAGTCTTCCTGTTGTTAATTTCCAGTTTCATTCCATTGTGATCTGAGAATATGCAGGGAATTATAACACATCTTTTGAATTTGCTGGTGCTTGTTTTATGACCCAGTATGTGATCTATTTTAGAGAATGTTCCGTGGGCAGCTGAGAAAAATGTGTATTCAGTTGTTGCTGGTTGAAATAATCTGTATGTGTCTATTAGATCCATCTGGCCTATGGTTTGCGTTAGGTCTGAACCGTCTTTATTCATCTTTTGTCTGGAGGAGCGATCTAGTGGCGTGAGTGGTGTGTTGAGGTCTCCCAATATTATTGTGTTTGGGTCTGTTTGGGACCTGAAGTCCTGAAGAATTTGTTTTATGAATGTGGGTGCGCCCACATTTGGGGCATAAATGTTTACTATTGTTATATCTTCTTGTTGGATTGTTCCTTTTATTAGTAAGAAGTGACCTGTTTTGTCTCTTCTGATGTGTTTTAGTTTAAAGTCTGTTTTGTCTGATATAAGTGTTGCTACCCCTGCTTGTTTTTGATCTCCGTTTGCATGATATATCTTTTTCCATCCTTTTATCTTTAGCATATGAGTATCTTTGGCTTGAAGGTGAGTTTCTTGTAGACAGCATATAGTTGGATTATGCTTTTTAATCCACATTGCCAGTCTATGCTTTTTAATTGGGGAGTTGAGTCCTTTGACATTCAATGTTATTATTGAGATATGATTGTTGTTTCCTGTCATTTTGAGTTTTATTTTCTGTTTGCTGTAGTGACACATCTCCTTGTTTAGTTGCCTACCTGGTGTAGTTCATCTCTTCTGTGGTTCTGAAAGTTGCTTGTTTTTCCTTCTTTTTGATTTATTTCTTTTAGAATTTTCTCCAGTGTTGGCTTGGTCCTCATGAATTCTTTAAGTGTTTGTTTATCATGGAACATTTTTTATTTCTCCATCAATTTTAAATGATAGCTTTGCTGGATATACCAGTCTTGGTTGGAAGTTGTTTTCTTCCAGAGTCTGGAGTACTCCATACCAATCCCTCCTGGCATTCCTGACTTGGGTTGAGAAGTCTGGGGTAATTTTTATTGTTTTGCCCCTGTATGTCATCCTTTCTTTTGCTCTTGCTGCTTTTAAGATTCTTTCTTTGGCCTCTACATTAGACATTTTAATTATTACATGGCGTGGTGAGGTCCTTCTTTTGTCCTGTCTTGACGGTGTTCTATATGCCTCCTGTATGTGAATGTCCGAGTCCTTTTCTAGATTCGGAAGGTTCTCTGAGATTATTTCTTTAAAGAGGTTTTTTTTATTCTTAGTCTGTGTTTCTAATCCTTCTTCAATGCCTCTTATCCTTAGATTACGGCGTCTTGCATTGGCAAGAAAGTGGAAGGATCTGGAGAACATTATGTTAAGCGAGATCAGTCAATCACAAAAAAAGAAGGGACATATGTTTTCATTAATATGCGCAACCTAAGGAGTAGTAGGTTCACACAAGGGATTCTGGTTGATAATGGAGAACCCTCAGCGGAATAAGGGAAGTGGTACAAGGGAAGGGGGAGGGCAAGAAAGAAGGGAATTAATGGAATTACTATCATAAATAATATGTACATGTGAAAATATACCAACATCATTCTTGGTACTTTATACGGGTGGGGGAGGTGGGAGGGCACTAAGAGCTGTGTGCATATATGTTAACATCAAATAGATATTCAATGCAATGTAAGACTCCAATGCACCAATAAAAGCACGTTAAAAAAAAAAGAAATAGTACCCTTTCAGAGGAAGGAGGAATGTCAGGTTTTATAGTCAGTTCATATTCTTATGTCTGATTTAAGGGAACACAGAGTTAGATATATTAAAATACCTTCTAAACTTCTTTTGGTCCTAGATTATTTTATTGAATATTGTTGCAAAAGACATTTGAACCTCCTACACATCAACCCCTACCCTAGCTTCCTGGTCTCGTGATTATCGGTTGCTAAGTTTATAATACAATGTTTCTGGAGTTTCTTTTTCTCTGATTTGATGGGCATTTTGGTGAGAACTTAAGAAAACCAAGGGCAAAGATATTTTATCAACCCAC
Organism: Glis glis; assembly: GCA_004027185.1. Taxonomy (NCBI): domain Eukaryota; kingdom Metazoa; phylum Chordata; class Mammalia; order Rodentia; family Gliridae; genus Glis; species Glis glis. The sequence goes on from PVJS01038680.1 coordinate 6,356, forward strand.
TGGAACAAAGCTTAGAAATACTTAATAACTCCCTGAGTCCTAATATGGAACCAAGGTTGGAACCTGTCAATGTCAACTCTAGTGACAAGTTCTTTCTACTCCTATGCCCATGTTTGTTTTCCTATTTATAGCCTGGAAGTCATTTTTCTTTTTGATAACACAAAAATATATGTACATCATGGAAAATTCTGTTTCCTGTTTTATAATCCAATATAAATGTTAAACCCCAGTCCCAAATAGCCATTTTATCTCACAATTGTCCTTTTTGAGTGGGATAGATCTTAAAGAACCACATGAACTACTTATACTATTGCTTTCAATCTAAGGCTCATTGGTAACTTTGCCTCTCAGACATGTTTCTGTAGAACCCATGCTAACACATTAGGCTCTCCCTGGATGGGTAGCCTGCTTTTCATCTTTTATTTTCCTTGGAAAAGGTTTTATTGTAGACAGCTATATTTTCCCTTTTCTTTTCATAATTATAAGTGACTGCATAATAAGAATAATTTCGATGGGCGGTTTATGTCCTAAAGTTTTAATCCATTTATATTATTAGATGGGCCAACTTGACATATCAATATTTTATGTACTTTTTGGAAAACTACTGACCAATTTGAAGGTTTTAGAATAACAAGCCCAAACCAGGATGACTCATGTTTACCAATTTTCTCTTCAATATCAAAAGGTTATGATTTCTCACTTGAAGCAGAGTAAGAATGGATGGGAGTGTTGATGACATTTTCACAGATTCCTTTATTTATTCTGTGGTTTAAATAAAGAAAAGTTGAACCTGTAGCCATTTTTACTATGTGCCTTAAAAATAATGGTGTTTGTGTATTTTTTTAGATTTCTTTATATGGAACAAATTCAGTGGAAACTTGGTTTCTGGATTACTTATTTGCTCATTACCTGAGAATGATAGCTTCTAAAAGCTTAAGTAGATGCTATGAATTAGTAGGAGACATTTTATTTCAAGAACTAAAGACTTAATGTATTTTTCCTGTCTTTTCATGTCTCAGAGAATAAAAACTATTCTGAGGCCATCATGTATTACAATTATTCCTTGCATTTTCTCCCCTTTATAGGCACACATGGAAATATATTAGCCAAAGAGGAAAGCAACTTTTCCAAAATTTTTAAACAATATGTGAGAAATATGCTTTAGTGGCGATTCTTAAGGTTTATATCTAAGCTAGAAAAGTATGGCTAAATTCTTAATGAATATATTTATTATCTAACTTAGCAATTTTAATGGAGACTCCCAAACATTGCTATTATTATTTTGCATGTGCATTGGGTATTATGTTGCTTGAGAATTACTCTTTTTTTGGGGGGGGGTACCGGGGATTGAACGTAGGGGCGTTCTACCTCCACGCTATACCCCCGGCCCTATTTTTTATACTTTATTTTGAAACAGGGTCTCATGAAGTTGCGGAGGGCCTCACTAAGTAGAGGGGGGGGGGAGGGAGAGAGAGAGAGAGAGAGAGAGAGAGAGCTGAGGCTGGCCGTGAACCCAGATCCTCTGGTCTCTGCCTCCCAAAGTACTGGGATTATAAGCGTGCGCCACCACGCCTGGCTGAGAATTACTTTTTATCAGTCTTTCGTGATAACAGATATCTATCCAAATATTCTTTCTGAAATTTTTCCGTGAGTACAGAAATTGATTTTTTCAAAATGAGAACATTTTCAAATCTTAGAATTTTCATTCCTCCAACGATGCCTTCACTATGTGAAATGAAGATATTAACCCCCAAATGTATGCTCATTTTCTCTCTCTCGCTCGCTCTTGCTCTCTCTCTCTCTCTCACACACACACACCATATACATACATGTACCCCCCCCATTGCTTTTCTGGATCAGCCTCTGAGTCTTTGAAATAACTCTGAATTTATCAAAGACCTTGATAAATTCTCCTTGCTCTTGTTGCCATGGTCAATCCTTTCCCTTTGTCATCTTGCAGATTCTTGGTGGCTTTACTCCTTTGCTAATACCATGTTACAGGAATGAGTCATAAAGTATATTTCTGTAGCCAAACAAAATTTCTACCTTCCTGGAAGATCACCATTCCAGACAATAACAGTTTAGTGCTGTGCTAGGAAAGGAAACAAGAGAAATTTTGAATCTATTTACTACATAGGCCTTAGATCAGGTATAAAAGAAGCTCTTTTTGTTATGTCCCAATACATATTAAAATAAACATTAATTATAGACAGACAACTCTTATGCTCTTCTAAATGAAAATCAAATGCTCTTCCAGTTACATCAATTTGTATCTACAAGGTAACTTACATGAAAAAGTAACATACCTCTCAAAATATTTTATAGATTTTTAAAAATGGACTTTTCCTTACAGACCCAGTTTAATGTTTTTATTTTGCAGCTAAGGATATTGGTTATTTTCATGGTTTAAACCATCAGTATTTCATTTTGTGTTTTCCCTGAAGGTAAACAAAAGAATATTGTGTTCATCAGAATAATGTCTCTCTCCCAAAAAGCCATGCCCTAGTTCTCAGACTCTTTGAATATGTTACCTTATTTAGTGAAAGGGATTTAGTGAGGTTAGGTTAGAAATGTTAAGGTGGAGAGATTAGGTTAGGTTAGGTTAGGTTAAAAATGTTAAAATGAAGAGATTATCCTGGATTATCTTGGAGAGTCCAATATAAGCACAAGAGTTAGTGTAAGAGAAAGAAGGAGGCAGGAGCGTCCAGGAGCGTTGAGGATGGAAGTTTTGAACATGGAGGAAGGGGCCATCGTGGCTTCTAAAAGCTAGAATAGGCAAGGAAACAGAGTCTTTCTTAGAGCCTCCAGAAGGAACCAGGCTTGCCAACACCTTGGTTTTAGCTCAGTGAAATTTGTTTCAAGTGTTGGACCCTGTATTATGTCAGATTTCCATCGCTGTGACAAAATACCTGTGGGGAGGGGGAAACTCAAGGAGAAAAAGTTGATTTTGACTCACAGTTTCCGAGGTTTCTATCCATGTTCAAGTGGCTCCGTTGCTTGTGAGCCTGTGGTGAGGCAGAGCATCATGGGAGGGAGCATATCGTGGAGCAAAGCTGTTCACTTCATGACAGTCGGGAGGCAAAAAGAGGAAAAAGGGGTAGGGGTCCCAAGAGCGCTATGGAGGGCACACTCCCAGTGACCTGGCTTCCTTCCACTACTCCCCACCTCCTCAAGGTTCTGCCACCTCCCAGTAGCACCACAGGCCAGGGACCAAGACTTCAACACAAGAGTCTTCGGGGGACATTACAGAGCTAAATTATAGCCGACTTCCCGGACTGGAATTTAATAAATTTGTGTTGTATTAAGCTACTTAGTTTGTAGTAACGTTGTTGGACCCAAGACTGACTGTTCACTGCTGGAAAGCAAATACTCAGGAGGTGAGAATTGCTGGGAAGCCAATCAGGTTCATTCAGGAGCTTGCCCTGGAGGGGACTGTCATCTCCCACACTGCACCTTGGGGAACTCAGCACATGAAAGGGCGTGTAAAGGTAGGGAAAGAAAGTGCTATGGGACAATGGGCAGGAAGGCTGCAGGTGGGCAGGGTCCGCACATTCCAGGGGCTCATCTCCTTTTTTCCCCTCTGGCTAGAACATGGTAGTTGACCTTGACCTCCTCGTTACAAACACATTACTTTCCTGCAAGTTAACTATCACAGCAATTCACATGCCTTGTTCTTGCCCAGGCACAGGATTAAAGAATAAAGGATGTTGTACATTCTGAAGTTATCTGGAGGTCAGCAGATATTCTGGGTTTTCTAAATATAAGAAAAGATTATTTAGCTGTAAATGTATTGATAACTTAGGTGTGGCCTTTCTTTAGAATTTAGAGTGCTAGGCAATTTAGAGTGCTGACATTGGCTGCTGCTAATTTAAGAATTAATATAACCCGGTACTTGGGAAGCTGAGATAGGAGGATCGCAGGTTCGCGGCCAGCCTCAGCTACTTAGTGAGGCCATCCGCAACTTAGTGAGACCCTATTTCAAAATAAAGACTAAAACAATAGGGCTGGGGGTGTAGCTTGGAGGTAGAAGCCCCTGGGCTCAATCCCCAGTACTGCAAAAAAAAAAATTAATATAAGAATTATGGTATAAGGGGCAAAGGGAACACCTGTCCTCTGAAGGTTTAATAATTGAATCTGTTGAAATAAACTGAGGACAGATTAGCAGGAGAAAAGGTGCACACACTTATTTTGTGGAAGAGGCATGACAAAAATGAAAAGTCCCTAATAACCAAATGAGGTTTGAAAGCTTATATACCCTCTTCACAAATGAGAGAAAAGTGTGGGAGGTCTGAAGGTTCTAGAGAAAGAGTAAATGACTTTTAGAGGAGATGAATGGGCCCAAAGAACTGATAATAATATGGGACAGTTTGAGCTCTGGCTATTGTATCAACTCTAGTCTTACTTCCTGTAAGCCAATCTTTCCTGTTTCCTGTTTGTGTAGATTATACGGAAGGAGTTCAAGATAATTGAGTTCCTTCTGGAGGAACTTCCTTTAGATAAGGAAACTAGAGAAAACCTTTATCTGTGCTTCTAGAGGGAAAAGAAGGAGGTAGGAAAAGGTCAGGGAGACCTTGGTTCTAGAGTTAGTTCTGAAATCATTCAATATCCTTCCTTATTTATTTTGCAGTACTGGGGATTGAACCAAGGGTATTATGTATGCTAGGCAGGTCCTTTACCAACTGAACTACATCTTCATTCCTTTTTATTTCCCTTTGAGACATAGTCTCATTAAATCACATAGGCTGGCCTTGAATTTGGGATCCTCCTGCCTCAGCCTCAGCAGTCCTTGGGATTATAGGTGTGCTCTACCAAGCCTGGCTCGATCTCTTTAAGCTCAAAGTAATCAGTGTGCTAAAGGGCCATAGTTGGGGATATCATTTTCTGAGCCCCAGCATTGACAATCTGGAAAGCAGCTTATTTTACCCTCCTTAATTTATGGTGTTGCTTAATTGTCAGTATGGATATGGTAGAATGTGAATATTGAGTATCCCCAAATTCTAGATTTGAAAGTTAATAATACTAATTTTGTTTAAAAGGGACAAGAATGCACCCATCCATGTGTCTTTGGTAGGTGTGGGACTGCACATAGCTTTTGTGGGCTCCAGTAACTGTTTCACCAACATATTGTGAGTGAACAAATTTATAACCTAAAACTGTTGGATCCTTAACAGTTCTTCTCTAGTACAGCAGTTCTACAGTTTAGGTTCTGGCATATACCAACTCACTTTCAGGTACTCATTGAATATCAGGATGTGTTCAGCTGCCAAGACTCAATATGACCAACAGTAATATAAACACACTAGAAATTTCATTATCTCATGTAGTGCAGAGCTGGTAGACTGGCTCAACAAAACCATCGCAGAGTTTGATTACTTTTTCCTTCCTGGAAATCCTTAGTGTTGTAAGGAAGGGAAAATAATTTTTCCCTCTACGCTTCATACTTCTTAACTGGAACCCCCTAAAACTCAAAGCAGATTAACAAGAGAAAACTAAAGTATTGAGGTATATAACTCATGTATACAGGAGAGAAAACTCAGAGAAATCAGTAAATATTTAGAGTACATCTCAAATGATTAAATCCCAACCTTTTCTGGAACAAAGATTAGGTTATAAGGGAAAAGTCAATTAAAATGTAACCCCAGTATTTGGGAGGCTGAGGCAGGAGGATTATTGGTTCAAGGCTGGCCTCAGCAAGACCCTATTCCAAAATAAAAAAATAATAAAGGGCTGATAATATAGCTCAAGAGGTAGAATCCCCTGGGTCCAATCTCCAGTACTAAAAAAAAAAAAAAAAAAATGAGATGACCAGAAAAAGGACCTTAAACATAGATAAGATATGTTATATAAATTTAACTCAATGCCTTGTCATGTTTTTGAGTCTTTAATGGATTAGTTATCCTTATCTTTCTGAATAACAAAAGGAAAGATATTTCCAAATAGATATTTCTTTATACATGTACATTTCTCTTATTCAAGGATGTCTTTTTTAGAGCTACTCCTCTAGGGCTGTTTTTCAAAATAACCAGCTCAAAATAATTAATATACAAAGACACATATTTTTGGATGGAATATTCTGGTTTCCTAGAGTGATATCTTGAGGTGTTATGTCCTGAGCTCTATCAGTTCCTTGTTTTTGTCCCTGTGGTTACAAGATATGCTGTTGCACTTGGAAGCATCATGCCCATGTCTAGTGAGGGTTATGAGGGTAAGGCAGAGGACAAAAATCAAAAGGCAAGGAGCTTTATTCTTGCCCCAGACACATTATATGCAGGGAAGAATGTTCTTCCCAAGAATTTCACCCTGTATCTCATTGAGCAGAGCTATGTCACATGATTACTATTACTGTTGAGATATTCTTAGGTGTTTTAGCTTTCCAAACTCTCTAGTGGGGAGAAAACAAAAGAAAATGAGATTGTGAATGATTGAGGGAACCAATACTCAGAGCCTATGGAGTCAAGCTTAAATAGTGACATCTCAAAGGTGGATTGGTTAACTATACTACAGATATTCCAGTTCCTGAACTGCCAATTTCATTTGAAATACTGAGTGGCATAGTGCTTCTGCAGAAATATAGGAGGAGTGATCGCCAGATTTATTAAGAATTAGTTGGTCTTGTGCTCTTCGTCTTATTCCTTGAGTTGAAAAGGAAATGCTTGCATTGTAAAATTTTAATAAAGTTATTAAGAATATATTATTTTTCTTTCTACATATATGAGGAGACACTGTTCATGATCTCTTTCTCATTCTTTCAAGAAAAAAATTGGATGAGTCCCAAATAATTCCTATGAAAATATACTTTGCTTATCAAGATATTAGGCATGGCAATGATTTAAAATAAATGATACGCTTTGGCAGGCTCATCAAGTTGCAAAATTGTAAAACATTTTGATAACTCTCTCTCATATGGTATCTAGCCAAAAACAACAATTCTAAAAGGAGATCTTTTTTATTATATATTGCAAGTTTCCTTAAAAGAGAACATATTTCACAGCCTAGAATGTGACATTATGGTAGCACAGCAGTAAAGTTGATGTGTATGGTATTGTGTCATGCATCCAACCGTGTCATCCATCAAGGAAATTTCATGGGTTGATTATACTTCAGTACAATCCTACAGTGGAGAATTACCCATTTCCTCATGAGTTGCCATTTAAAACATCTCTTTGGAAATGAAATTTGTGACTTCCTGCTAACAGCTATAGAAACCAGATGAGGAAGGAAGAATGGAGGGTAAGACTGTCCCTGTTATGTAAAGGAAGAAACAGAAAAGGTAGGAGAAGAACATTTAAGTTGGCAATGTCTCTAAAGGGAAAGCCATACACTCAAGAAGCTTTCCATATTCCAGCTTTATAATTACTCTTGAGGTGACCTGAGGGCTTCTAAACCAGGCCATTTTCAAAATAAAGTATATACGTTTGTTGTTGTCTCAAATTTGGATATTATTTCCCACTTGGAATTTAGGATTACACATTAAAATGTTGACAGGAAATGAAGTAGAGAAGAAATTTATATTTTTATTCACTTAATTTTAATAACAACCATATTTAGGCCAGGTTTCTATTACCCTAGTAAATAAAAACATGGAGACAATGACTTTGATAATTGAAACATAACCATCCAGAGGACATTGCCCTTTTCAGTTAGCTGAATAAGAGGCTCTGCAATTTATGGGGCTTGTTCAGGAGCACTCAACTTCTTAAAAAGAAATAGACATTTCTTTTTCTTGCCAGTATGGGACAGACTCTAGCGTTGGTTTCTCTTTCAATAAGAAGCCATTTAAAAGATGTATGAGAAATTAACAAGTAGTTGTTTGACTTTGGAAAAATCACCTTGAATTTTGCAAAGTTTGATCACTATTTTTTGGAAGGAGAAGAATCTGGTTAAGGTAGAGTAAGGTAAATACACTGTCTACAAAAATTACCCTAGAGGTTCAAATTGGGGAGACAACCAGGTTATAGGAAATCAAGAAGGTTTCTTGGAAAAGGTCATTTTTGAGATAGGATTTCTAAATCTCAACCAGGGCTAGTAAGTGGGATCAGGGTGGCATATGTCCTGTGGAAGGCAAGCTGTCACTACATGACCCTTGTGATAGGAGAAACAATAAAGTTAAAAAACAATAAAGTTATGAAGTAGTACATGCTACTCAGTGTGCTTGTTTGGGGTTGGGGTAGGAATGCAGTTTGGTAGAAGAATATTAGAAACTAAGACCAGAAACTCTAATAACAACCATTACAAATGAATAAAGAATAAAGAGGATGCAATGAAGTCTAGGCATATAGCATACTGGTCCTGAAATGTTTCTCAGCCTGCTAGTATCTCAAATAGGCTTCATAACTCCAGAGAAGTTCACTTACAGAAACTAACTTATCTTGATATATAACATTTCTATGAATTCATACAGTAGATAAAATATTATGGCAGTGTGCTTTTTTGTTTTTGCTCTTTGATTGATTTTACCCTACCCCATCCTGAAGAAAATAGTCATGAGCATGATAGTTGTGGATAAATACAAGGTGAAAATTTAGGTTGGCAAGATGGTTTCTTCACCTGGTGGGAAACTAATGGGCCATGACTGATGAGTAGCTTAGTGTCCACAGGGTGGTGGTAGGAAGATAAGGGATTCATATTCATTTTAGATCCTTGGTTGACTTAATTGCTTGGCTATTTACCTGATGGATATTAGTGTCATTTTTTTTCCAAAAGAAATCGCTTCCTTAATAAAATGAGTAAAATACTCACTTTAATGGAAATAGAGTTAGCATTTGAAAGTCACTTAACTAGAACAATAATTTGCATCATCTTAGCATTGCTTTTTCCACGCTTGCAGTTTTGACTTAATTGTTGATGTATTTTCAAGGTTTCATTACTTTTCTCATTTAAAGTAGAATTATATTGTTAAGTTAATGGAATATAATGTAGCTTATTTGGTAATTAAAAACCTATTTTTTAAGTACAAGGAATATACTTTCTTGTAGACTGTAATTATAGCTACATTTATGGTGTCAAATTATACATGCATTATTAGACCTTCAAAACCCTTAATAAACTGTGTGCATCAATGTTTTGGGGCTTTAGCTTAGTGGCATAAATATTTATGTGACTAAAATCTAAGTTGTATTTCTTTAAAAATTATGCGAATTCACTTTTAGGATCCACTTTTCCCATAATGGTAAGAAACAGAATATTTTAATGGCAAAAAATGTGATGAAATATAATTACTAAATAATTTTAAGTTCAAAATTAAGCATTCATGTTCATTTCTATAGTCTTGAAAAATAGGTGTGTCATAAAACCTTTTATAAGGCTGATAAAAATGAAAACATAACATTTCATATAATAAATGAGTTAAGAGTTGTGGATTTTGAATAATTCTGTTCTAAAGACTACTTTTATTTCTTTTCTGAATTCATAAAGTGTTTGAACCTTAGGTAATCTAATATTTTTCATATAAAGAAGCATCTACTGGATTAATAACATAGGCAAAAGACTCAGGACTTAATCTGAATACATATATTATTATTTTAGTAAATATATTGTATACTTTCCTTTGTGTATTTTGAAAGTGGACCTTTATTGGTCAGTCTTCTCAGAGCAATTTGGTGTTTGTCTTTTGTTTTGTTATGGTTCATTTAATAGTAAGAAATAGGATGTGTATATTTTCCACCAAATATTATAGATACAATTTACATATAAGAATTTGACTCCGTTGCACATATTTTGCCATTTAGATAAATTTTCCCAGTGAATTGTTTGTTAAAATGAGAGATGAATATATTAGATTTAATTCATTCCTTGCCAAACAACCATTTTGTTTGTTTTGTCAATATCATCCAAAACTAGATATTGTGTGTATCAGTTCATTATAAAATGAGTTAGTATAATATATACATACCCTTTTGCATATGAATTATCCAGGGAGGTAAATATTTCCCTGATTATGTAAATTTGCTCTATTTCCAGGGATAGCTGAGAGGCAAAACTAATTTACCTAGGAAAAAAAATATGTTCTTAGGCGCCATTATTGTAGAAATCTTAAGAAAATTCTAGAAAGGAAAAGCTCTGCTTGTTATATATCTCAAGCAAGTTTATTATTTTTATAAGCAGTTCTGGGAAAATCAAATGTTTAGATTTTAATATTTTATGTCGTTATAAAATTGTCTCATGAACCCAGTCATAAGGAACCAACACAATCCATGTTTACTGATCCATGTACTTGGCCCCCATCACTAAAAACCATTTAAAAGTATACAAAAGCATTAGCAATCCCAAAAACACAAGGTACATTAGGAACTACCTAAAACTACCCCAATTAAATCCAGCATACCCAAGATTATGAAAACCATATTATATCTTTCTTCCAAATGCAAATGCTTATCTTTTTCTCAAGATTTAAAATTCACAGAGCCAATTAACAGTCTGTTTTTTTTTATCAAATCAGTAACTCTTTGAGAGCTGTTAAGGTTATTATAGTAATTATAATATGAAAAATATAACGATTTTAAATATTGAGGCCATTTGCAAAAACCATCAATTGTTTATAGTTCAAACCAGCAGGTTTGGGTGGCAGTAATATCTGAATAAGAAAACTAAAACCTAAAGGTCAAGGAGCTAGTTGTCTTCTAATTGCTATTCTCAACTCTTCAGACTGTCAGAGAACAGAGGGTTAGAACAGGGAACGTTCACTTCACATAAAGGTTTTCTACTTCTTTTGACATTTCCAACAACTCAGTAGCATGACCAAGTGAAACCTGAAATAATGGATGGGAAGTGTGGTGGGAGGAGTGTCCCACCCGAGAGTTCTATCTCAGTCCAATTAACATTCAAACATCAGATGGAAAAGATGAAGTAAAATAAAAAAAAATAACAAAACTTACAGGGCAATTATAATACTTGATAAAAAGAATATAATTTACAGAAAGGAATGAAAACAGTGAGCTCAGTCATCTTTGATTTCTAGCAAGACTGAAAGGACTTGAAACCAAATGCTGTGGGATTTCTAACAGGTAAATGGTATGAGGCCAACAAAAATTAATACACACAAAATTTGCAAAGTAAAACGTTTTGTATAATAGTCACAGTATTTGCCAGTTTTCAGAAGGCAAAATTAAAGACCTCAGGTTATAAATCCAATAGGACAGAAAAGATATTTTATGTTCTCCTTGTTTTGTTGATTTATGTGATCCTGAACTCATAATAAATCATCAATATATGCTAGTCGATTATGGATAAAAAGTGGGTTCTAAAAAAGCATAGATTATTTTTAAGCTAGTTTTAAATATGCAAATCTATGACTAAGTTTTTACTATCTGTACTAGTGTAGGGAAGTCATGTCATAAATAGTAATTTAAAAATATTTTTCACTCATTCATCTGTACATGATATTACTTCTGAAATTGATTTGCTTTCCAAATTAAAAGTTGTCATAGGATAATAATAAAATAAATTTCCATACATAGTAATACAGATGACCTGAAATCAGAGGATGAGATCTAAAAATTTATTAGACAGCAGTGGAGAATGAACCTAGAATTCAGTGTCTTTCACAGCACATATATAACATAGTGTATATCCAAATGGGTAACCCCTTCTAGCTTTAATGTCAAATCTATCTCATTGAATTCCTAATCATAATGAACATAAAATGTGTCAAGAAGTCAGGTGTGGTGGTGCATGCCTATAATCCCAGAACTTTGGAGGTTGAGAGAGTTCAAGGGCAGGCTCAGCAACTTAGCAAGACCCTATTTCAAAATAAAAGATAGAAAAATCTGAGTGTGTAGCTCAAAGGTAGAATGCCCCTGTGTTCAATCAGTATTATCATCAAAAAAAGTATATTAAATAATTCAAAGTAAAATATCCCCAGAATTTTTAAAATTTCTATAACAATAAAGGGTAAAATATGAAAAGAAAAATTTTCTTATTCTAAAAGAGGGATATTTTATATGAGATGGAGTGTTATAAAAATAATGAATCTATATTAGTTAGCTTTTGTCACCTTATTTCTTTGTTAAAAACAAAAGCAAAAAAAATAAAATCATAAACTGGATACAACAGAAGTATTTAATGCTCAGATACCTGGGGTAATCAACTGGGCAGTTCTACTGTCTGTGGCTGGGCACAGCTGCATGGTTTTTCTGGTTTTTACTGAATTTACTCAGATATGAGGGTCAGCTAATCTGAGGTGAGGTGAAAATCAGAACTTTTTAACTCTGTTCCATGTCTCACATCCTCCATCAGGCTAAATAGATAGGTCCATCTCATGACAGTGAAAGATAACAAAAGAGAGGGGAAGCCCAATGATGCAAACACTCTCCACGCCTCTACAGTGTGCCACATTTACTAGCATCCCATTGGCTAGAACAGGTCACATGGTTGGACCCATATTCAGAGTTAGGGGAGCTACTACCAAGTTACATAGCAAAGAGGTTGAGTTGAATATGGGAATGGGTGGTAGAGAAAACAGCAATGACTTCAAGAGCTGATGTTTATCTAGATTATGTGGAATAATAAAATTTCAGAAGAAATATACAAATTTTCATTAAAACTATTATTGCCCCCAGCATTTATAATCCCAGTACTTGGGAGGCTGAGACGGGAGGATCACAGGTTCGCAGTCAGCCTCAACAACTTAGTGAGGCTCTCTGCAACTTAGTGAGACCCTGTTTCAAAATAAAAGAATGAAATAGGGCTGGGGGTGTAGCTCAGAGGTAGAATGCCCCTGGGTTCCAGCCCCAGTACCACACATGCACAAAAACCTATTATTGCAGGATTTTAGATATATGAAAATTTATTCTTACAGTTTTTTTAACTTTTACCAGTAGTGCTTTTAAAAGTACAAGAGAATATATATATATATATATATATATATATATATATATATTTTTTTTTTTTTTTTTTTTTTTTTTTTTTTTTTTTTTTTCT
>PVJS01038681.1:7625-19372 GCA_004027185.1 Glis glis
CCTTTTTTTTTTTTTTTTTTTTTTTTTTTTTTTTTTTTTTGCAGTACCAGGGATTGAACCCAGGGGCTTTCTACCTCCGAGCTACAGCCAGCCCTACTTTTTATACTTTATTTTGAAACTGGGTCTCACGAACTTGCAGAGGGCCTCACTAAGTAGCTGAGGCTGGCCGCAAAGCCAGATCCTCCAGTCTCAGCCTCCCAAGTACTAGGATTACAAGCGTGCGCCACCACGCCTGGCTACTTTTTCTATTTTTAATAACAAAAATAGGATTAGGCTTATATGTATTAGTCTACAGTTTTTTTTTACATAAAACATGAACATCTTTATATTGTTATATTTACTGCTAAATTACACTCCCAAAAGGATGTACAAACAAAAAACAAGAGGTCCTTAAAAGACACTGATGATGTATTGGCAACTCATGAATTTAAAAAACGCATTTAAACCTAGGCATGGTGGCACACACCTATAATGCCAGTACTTGGAAAACTGAGACGGGATCACAGTTCAAGGACAGCTTCAGCAGTGTGTACAAGACTCTCAGCAAGACCCTGTTTCAGTCGCAGGTTCAAAGACAACCTCAGCAAGTAATGAGACTCTCATCAACCTAGTGAGACCCTGTTTCAAAAGAAAAATAAAATAGGGCTGGGGGTGTAGCTTGGAGGTAGAATGCCCCTGAGTTCAATCCCCAGTACCAAAAAAAACCCATAAAATAAAAAAGGCTGGGGGTGTAGCTCAGAGGTAGAATGCCCCTGGGTTCAATCCTCAGCACCACACACACACACACACACACACACACACACACACACAAAATGCGTTTAATGGAATGAAATGTTTGTCTTGTGGTTTTGTTTTGTTTTGTAGTACTTGGGATTGAACCCAGGGTCTCACACATGCTAGGCAAGCAGTCTACCACTGAGCTACATCGCCAGCCCTTTTTAAATTATTTTGAGATAGGGTCTCTCTAAGTCACCAAGACTGGCCTTGAATTTGCAATCCTCCTGCCTCAGTCTCCCATGTAGCTGGGCTTTCAGGCATGTGCCGCCACACCTGGCTTAAAATTTTTTTCTGATAAAAAATACCTGTATGATGGAAAAATAAGCATAATTTAAAATGATTTTTTTTTTTTTTTGCGGTACCGGGGATTGAACGCAGGGGCGTTCTACCTCCGCGCTACACCCCTGGCCCTATTTTTTTTTTATGCTTTATTTTTGAAACTGGGTCTCACGAAGTTGCGGAGGGCCTCACTAGGTAGAGAGAGAGAGAGAGAGAGGAGAGAGATCGATCATGCGCGCTGAGGTTGGCCGCGAACCCGGATCCTCCTGTCTCCGCCTCCCACTAAAATGATATTTTAGCTGGGTGTAGTGGCGCACGCTTGTAATCCCAGTACTTGGGAGGCAGAGATAGGAGGATCACAGATTCAAGGATAGCCTCAGCAACTTAGTAAGGCCCTCAGTAACTTAGTGAGACCCTGTTTCAAAATAATTGATAAAAAATATGGCTGGGGGTGGAGCTCAGAGGTAGAACACCCCTGGGTTCCATCCCCAGTACCGCAAAAAATAAATAAATAAATTTAAAAATAAAAGTAAAAAATAGGGCTGGGGGTGTAGCTCAGAGGTAGAATGCCCCTGGGTTCAATCTCCAGTACTGCAAAAAAACATAAAATAAAAGTAAACCAGAAACCTACAAGATATCTTTCTCTGCTCACTCCCCCACTCCCATCCCAGCTAAATCATTACCAGGTTCCAATCATTTTTATCTCTAAAAGCTCTCCCCATCTACCTTTATCTGATCTCCACTGCTAGAGGCAGCCCTTGGCCCTTCGCTCAGTAGAAGATGGTAGGGGCTTCCCACCAGTCCACCCCTATTTCCTCTTGCCTGCGCTTACTCAGTTGTCGAATCCTAGAGAAGCCTCTCTCAACCTCATTGACTAGGCCAGAATCTTAGGTTTTCTCAATACCATATATTTCTCACTTATCACATTTATGATTTTATATTTGTTTGTGTGATTATTATCTTTCTCCTCTACAAGTCTGTAAGGTCCAGGAGGATAAAAGCCATGTTTATTTTGTTTGCTGTTGTATCTCTTGTACCTACTCAGTGCTTTAGATCTGGTAGGTACTCAGTAAATATTATTTGAAGGAAAACAAGGAAGGAAAGAATAATTATGTACGCTATATTGAAATCTTTGATTTTTCTCCTATCACTCCCTCACTCAACTTTTGAGTTTTTGAGGACAGTGGCTACCTTAGCCTATGACACAGTGTAAGAATTTAGCAGTTTGTAGACCCTAGACTTAGTGGCTCTGAGTCTAACATTAAAGTCTTTCCTCTCATCACAAAGGCAAGTTTACCATGCTATATGAAAAGTGCTTCTAAAGAATTTGCTATGTAAGCCGGGTGTGGTGGCGCACACTTGTAATCCCAGTACTTTGGGAGGCGGAGACCGGAGGATCCGGGTTCGCGGCCAGCCTCAGCTCGCTCGCGCTCCCTCCCTCCCTCCCTGTCTCTCTATCTCTCTCTCTCTCTACTTAGTGAGGCCCTCCGCAACTTTGTGAGACCCGGTTTCAAAATAAAGTATAAAAAATAGGGCTGGGGGTGTAGCGCGGAGGTAGAACGCCCCTGGGTTCACTCCCCAGTACCGCAAAAAAAAAAAAAAAGAATTTGCTATGTGAGATTGGAAATAGCATGTATATCCATCAGTAGGGAACTGACTAAACATACCTTATGTTAGTAAGAAGAAATTAAAAGAGAGAGGGAGGATTCTTTTTGTGTACTGATAGAGAACTACCTCCAAGATTTAGTAAGTGAAAAAAAAACAAGATGTACAACAGTGAAAATAGTGAAAAGGCTAGAAAAAGAATATATATATTTGTATTTGTTTGTATATATAGAGAAAGACTGTCTCTGGAAATTTACACAAGAAACTCATTAACATTGGCTGTGGCTGGGTGTGGTAATACACACCTATAATCCCAGTACCTGGGGGAAGGCTGAGACAGGAGGATCGCAGGTTCAAAGCCAGCCTCACCAACTTAGCGAGGTCTTCAGCAGCTTAGTGAGACCCTGTATCAAACTAAAAATAATAAAATAGGATTGTGGGTGTAGCAGAAAAAAATTTTGAGCAGGGTGTAGTGGCACATGCTTATAATCTCAGTACTTGGGAGGCTGAGACCCGAGGATCCAGGTTCACGGCCAGCCTCAGCTACTTAGTGAGGCCCTCCACAACTTAGCGAGACCCTGTTTCAAAATAAAGAATAAAAAATAGGGCTGGGGTTGTAGCTCAGAGGTAGAATGCCCCTGGGTTCCATCCCTAGTACCGCCAAAAAAAAAATTTTTTTTTTATTCTAATAAGACAAACTGGCTTAGAGACTTTTCACAATATACTTACAGTACTGTTTAGATTTTTAACCATTCAGTGTATTACCTCAAAATTAAAAAAGCCAGACGCAGTAGTACACATCTATAGTCCCTGCTACTTGGGAGGCTGAGTCCAGAGGATCACATGAACCCAGGTTTAAAAACCAGCCTGGGCAAAAAAAGAAACCCTGTCTCTAAAAAAAAAAATAAATAAATAAAAATAAATTGCTCTAAGTAATTATTCCTTTTAGAAAGTCTCTAAAATTTTTAACTTCTTTTTCTTTATTTTCTAGGCAAAACCTATGTGGGTCTAAAAATTGTTCAGGCCCTTCTGACCAACGAGTCTGTTTGGCAGATTAGCCTCCAGAAGTTCCCTATCTTGGTTGTATGTTATACTAACCATGCTTTGGACCAGTTTCTGGAAGGTAAGGTCTACAAGACAAAATTGTTCTCTGTCAAGACATTTATGGTTGAATCATACGCAACTTCAGGAGCTTTCTATTGCCCTTTGAATACAAAGTCCACAGTCCTTATCATGACCTTCCAGGCCCCGTGTCCCAGCCTGCCTCTGCACCTCACATCCTCCTTCTACCTTTGTTCTCACTCCAGCAGCACTGATTGTCTTCAGCTCCTTGAATTCTTTTTTTTTCTTCCTAGTGCTGGGGATTAAGCCCAGGGCCTCACAGCATACTAGGCTACATTACCATCACAGACCTCCTTGAATTCTTCTAGCTTTTCTCTTGGCTCACGCTGTTCCTCAGCCTAGAATGCATTTCCTTCCTTCTCCTCTCCAACGTGAGCTCAGCTAGCCTGGCTCCCAACTCGTTCTTTCTGTCTCACCTTAAATCTCAGGTGGACTTTCCCCATTGCCCCCAAAGTTAAGTCTCCTTGTTCCTTGTGAATTTTTTCTTTCTCATATACATATATATGGGGGGTGTGTGTGCGTGTGTGTGTATTAGTACTGGGGATTGAACCCAGGGGCATTCTACCTCAAAGCTATACCCTTAGCCCCCTCCCCCCCCCACACTTGTTTTTTTTTTTTTTTTTTGAAACGGTCTCACTAAGTTGCTAAGGCTGGCCTCAAACCTGTGATCCTCCTGTCTCGGCCTCCCAAGGGTTAGGACTGCAGGCGTGCACCACCACGCTTGGCTTCTGTTATGAAGATCTAATCATTACTTTATATGTTCCAGGCAAGTGTCAAGTTCTGAAGATACAGCAGTCAGAACACAGACTCAGTTATTGATTTGTTTTCTCATCTCACATTCTAGCAGAGAAGGTACTCATTAAATGATCTGTTGTAATAGGAATAAGTGTAAGCACTGTAAGAACATGATTCCGTTAAGTAGACAGCAGAGGACTTTACCTGATCTGGGTGGGGCAGGGATCTGTTCTTGAGGAGCTACTACTTAAACTGAAACTTTAAGTATAAAGATTTGCCAGGTGTGGTGGCACATGCCTGTAATCCTAGTACTTGGAGGGTAAGACAGGAGGACTGCAGGTTCAAGGATAGCCTCAACAACTTAGACTGTTTTAAAACAAAAATAAAAGGGGCTGGGGGTATAAATCGGGGGTAGAATGCCCTTGGTTCAATCCCCAATACCACAAAAAAAGAAGAAAAAAAGATTTTTTAGGAGACAGGAGGATCATAGGTTCGAGGCCAGCCTTAGCAACTTAGCAACCCTGTTTCAAAAAAAGGAGAGGGGGCTGAGGGTATAGCTCAGAGGTAGAATGCCCTGATGTGAAAAGAGGCTTATGGAAGAATGGAAAGTAAGCAAAAGGAAAACACATACTGATTCATTAATGCATTTGCTTTTGTGTGTGTGTTGTGCCCAGGGCTTCGTACATGCTAGGAAAGTGATCTACCACTGAGCTACACCCCCACCCAACAATTAGTATTTTATGAATGTCTAATATGTGCCAGGATCAATGAATACAGTAAGAAATCTGACCAGCCCTCAGTATTTATGGTCTAGGGTAGAGACACATAAAATGGATTATAATAGAAAAAGCTGTGCTGGGCATGGTGTTGCACGCTTGTAATCCCAGTACTTAGGAGGCTGAGACAGGAGGATTGCAGGTTTGAGAACAGCCTCAGCAAATAGCGAGACTTGCATCAACCTAGCGAGACCCTGTTTCCAAATAAAAATTTTAAAAATAGGACTGGGGGTATATATCTCAGAGGTGGAATGCCCCTGGGCTCAATTCCCAGTGCCACAAAAAAAGAAAAAGCAAAAGCTGGGTACAATGGTACATGCCTATAATTCCAATATTTGGATGGCTAAGATAGGAAGATCATAGGTCTGAGACCAGCCTCAGCATCTTAGCAAGACTATACCTCAAAATAATAAAAAAGCCCATGCCTGGTGGCACATGCTTATAATCCCAGTACTTGGAAGGCTGAGACAGGAGGATTGCAGGTTCAGTCAGCCTCAGCAACTTAGCAAGGCCCTCCGCAACTTATTGAGACCCTGTTTCAGAATAAAAATAAAATAGGGCTGGGGATGTAGCTCAAAGGTAGAATGCCCCTGGGTTCAGTCCCCAGTACTGAAAAATAAAGAATAATAATAAGGGCTGGGCCTTAGTTGGCAGTAGAATGCCCCTGTGTTCAATTACAAATACAAAAAAAAAGATAAGGTTTTTTTTTTTTTTTACGGTACTGGGGATTGAACCCAGGGGCATTCTATCTCTGAGCTACACCCCCAGCCCTGTTTTTTATTCTTTCTTTCTTTATTTATTTATTTTGGTGGTACTGGGGATTGAACGCGGGGACGTTCTATCTCCGCGCTACACCCCCGGCCCTATTTATTTTTATACTTTATTTTGAAACCGGGTCTCACGAAGTTGCGGAGGGCCTCACTAAGTAGAGAGAGAGAGAGAGAGAGAGAGACAGGGAGAGAGAGCTGAGGCTGGCCGCGAACCCGGATCCTCCGGTCTCCACCTCCCAAAGTACTGGGATTACAAGCGTGCGCCACCATGCCCAGCTCTTTATTCTTTATTTTGAAACACAGTCTCACTAAGTTGCAGAGGGCCTCACTAAGTAGCTGAGGCTGGCCTTGAACCCGGATCCTCCTGTCTCAGCCTCCCAAGTACTGGGATTACAAGCGTGCCCACCACGCCTGGCAATTTTTTAATTTTATCCATATTGAAGCCCTATAAGAAAGTTACTACTTGAGCTGGGTGTGGTGATACACACTTGAATTCCAGTACTTGGGAGACCGAGACTGGAGTATCTCAGGTTTGAGGACAGCCTCAGCAAGTGGTGAGACTCTCATCAACCTATCGAGACCCCGTTTCAAAATAAAAATAAAATGGGACTGGGGGTGTAGCTCAGAGGTAGAATGCCCCTGGGTTCAATCCCTAGCACCACACACTAAAAAAGAAAATTATTACTATTTCCAAATCACAAAGAAATGGAGACACAAGTTAAAGTATATTGCCTGGGTGACATAGCAGTAAGTGTTGGAGGTAAGATCTGGGTCCCCAGTTGTTTGATTCCAGAGCCTGTGCTCATAAGCACTACACTTTACTAAGATCTCCAGGCCGTATCTTCTCTGGGGCCACCTTGCTCACTAATAGGGTAAAATTCCTATAAGACAAGTTTGTTCCCTAGGGGAACAGTTGAGACAAGATCCTGAAGACACAACTGTCACCTGAGAAAGCCCAGTGTCGGCCTTCTCAGCCCCGCAGTCCTCCTCTTTGCTCCTCAGGCATCTACAAGTGTCAGAAGACCAGCATCGTGCGGGTGGGTGGAAGGAGCAACAGTGAGATCCTGAAGCAGTTCACCCTGCGGGAGCTGAGGAATAAGCGGGAATTCCGCCACAACCTGCCCATGCACCTCCGGAGAGCCTACATGAGTGTAAGTCCCAGCTCTGGGATATCTGCGGTAGCTCAGGACCTCCGGAAGGCAGCTGAGGAGGGCGGAGTAGGAGGCCCACAGAGCTCTGAAGAACCCAGGCTCTTCCAGCGGCTCATTCTGCTAATCCCTTGTTGTGACCTCTGCCCTCGTAATCCAAGATGGAGAAAGATGAAGAAGGGCACACTGCCCCTCCTTGTTCCTGCCGGGACCTTCAGGCTACTTCCCTCAGTCCACTCCAGCACTGTACAGATAGCCACTGACCAGGGAAGTGTCTTCTTTAAGCTGGGCAGCATTGTGCCCAGTCAAAACCCTGAGCTGGCTTGGTGGCCCAAGTCCATAGTCCCACCTACTCAGGAAGCTGAGGCAGGACCCCTAGGATTTGGGACCATCCTGGCAACACAGACCCCCATCTTTTTTATTTTTTATTTTTTTGGTACTGGGGATTGAACTCGGGCATTCTACCTCTGAGCTATACCCCAGCCCTTTTTATTTTTTATTTTGAAACAGGGTCTTGCTAAATTGCTGAGAATGCCCTCAAACCTGCGATCCTCCTGTCTCAACTTCCGAAGTACTGGGATTCCAGGTGTATACCACCACACCCAGCTATGACCCCCATCTCTTAGGGAAAAAAAATTAAATCTGAGTTCTTATTACTAAGGAAAAAAGAGAGAACAGTACTGTGAGGCTTGAAGTCTGCCATAATATTCTTGGCCTGTTTTTCTGTTGTTGTATTTGTTTCTTACTGATTGGTAAACCTCTCTTGGACCTTTCGGATACTAATCCTTTGGTTTCAAGACCACAGTAATGTGCCCTGGGAATCTAATTTGTTGGCTGATGTATTTATTCTCCCTTCTTACTTTTCCATTCTTAGCTTTATTTTCCCTGAGGGCAGGGTCTGAATTTGGGGAAGGATGATATTTTTTCATCCCTACTTTCCCTCTGTCCTTGGCAGATCGTGACAGAGATGAAGGAGTCAGAGCAAGAGCTCCATGAAGGCGCCCAGACCCTGGAATGTACCATGCGTGGTGTCGTGCGGGAACAGTATCTGGAGAAGTATATCTCGCCCCGGCACTGGGAGAGCCTGATGAGTGGACCCATGCAGGTAAGGCTCAGCCCAGAGGGCACACACATGTCTGCCTCAGCGCTTAGCGGCAGCCTCCGGGAGAGGCAGCGATCCAGAGCTTCAGGTTGGGTGAAAAGTCCCCTTTCATCCTGAGAAGCAGGGGAGGGTACTGGTCAGGAAGACGACTCGGGAACTAGCCTGTTCGGTTTGAATCCTAGCTTTGTTCTGAGCAAGTTGCTTTTTCTGTGCCTATTTCTTCTATTATAAAGTGGGGATAATAATAGCATTAAGTTGAAGCCGGGCGTGGTGGCGCATGCTTGTAATCCCAGTACTTTGGGAGGCGGAGACCAGAGGATCCGGGTTCGCGGCCAGCCTCAGCTCTCTTGCTCTCTCTCTCACTGTCTCTCTCTCTCTCTCTCCTTGGTGAGGCCCTCCGCAACTTCGTGAGACCCGGTTTCAAAATAAAGTATAAAAAAAATGGGGCCGGGGGCGTAGCGCGGAGGTAGAACGCCCCTGCGTTCAATCCCCGGTACTGCAAAAAAAAAAAAAACCAATAATAGCATTAAGTTGAAACATGAAATCGCCAGTATTTGTCAATTTGACTTGCAAAATGGCAATTTCTTACACATCAACTTAATTCTTAGAGGATTATTATTTGGATAAGCAAGTTAATATTTATAAATCTCTGAACTTAATAAGTGTGCTGTGTTTATTAAACGAAATCATAACCAGAGGCAAGTGAGCACGCCGAGAGAGCTCTGGGAGTTGACAGACTTGGGTCATGCAGGCTGATTATGACTTGGCCGCTGCAGTCCTCAGCATTCAAATGGGGAACAGTAATGCACCTGCAGAGGATCTGCGCCACGTGAGGGGAGGAGCCCCATGAGGAGAGCTCAGCCATCACCCGGCTGGTGGTTTCCAGGCCATGGACACTTGAAAGGAGTCAAGCAGATCCTGTAAATAAGCGAAGTCATCTAGATGTGAAACCCGAGGAAGGAGAGGGAAAGGGCGGCAGCAAGCCAGCCCAGCTTTTTGTTGCCACTTAACAATGAAGGCCATTGGGAGGCTGAGATAGGAGAATTGCAGGTTCAAGGCCAGCCTCAGCAACTTAGCAGGACCCTGTTTTGAAATTAAAAAGGGCTAGGGGTATAGCTCGGAGGTACACACTAAAGAAAAAAGAACAGCCTCAGCAACTTAGCAAGAAAGACCCCATTTCTTTTCTTTCTTTTTTTTTTTTTTTTGTGGTACCGGGGATGGAACCCAGGGACATTCTACCTCTAAGCTACAACTCCAGCCCTATTTTACTCTTTTATTTTGAAACAGGGTCTCACTAAGTTGCAGAGGGCCTCACTAAGTAGCTGAGGCTGGCTGCAAACCTGTGGCCTCCTGTCTCAGCCTCCCAAGTACTGAGATTAGAAGTGTGTGTCACCTCACCCAGCTCTGTTTCAAATTTTAAAAAAAGGATTGAGCTGGGCGTGGTGGCACACGTTTGTAATCCCAGTACGTTGGGAGGCGGAGACCAGAGGATCTGGGTTCGCGGCCAGCCTCAGCTCTCTCTATCTCTCTCTCCCTCCCTGTCTCTCTCTCTCTCTCTACTTAGTGAGGCCCTCCGCAACTTCGTGAGACCCGGTTTCAAAATAAAGTATAAAAAAAAAAAATAGGGCCGGGGGTGTAGCGCGGAGGTAGAACGCCTCTGGGTTCAATCCCCGGTACCGCAAAAAAAAAAAAAAAAAGGTTTGGGGGTGTAGCTTGGAGGTGGAATACCTCTGGTTTCAATCCCTAGTACCAAAATAAATAAAGTTTTGTGTAAGTCATAGTAAATGTTCCAGTTGCCCAAGAAATTCCAGCTTGCAACCTCTAAATTTTAAGGGTATGGGTTTTTTATTTGTTTGTTTTTTAGTTGTTGAGGATGGAACCCAGGACCTTGCACACACTGGGCAAGCACTCTACCATTGAGCTATCTTTCCTGTACCAAGGGAATTTTTTTCTTTTTTCCCAGTACTGGGGATTGAACCCAAGAGCCCTCTACCACTGAGCTACACTCCCAGCCTTTTTATTTTTTGAGATGAGCTCTCACTGAGTTGTGCAGCCTGGCCCCAAACTTATCCTCCTGTCTCACCCTCCCAAATCTCCGGGATTATAGGCATGTGCCACCCCGCCCAGCAAGGGAATTATTATTGCTCCCTTGGGGAGACCCTGCCTTCACACTGGTTGTCATAGAATTCTCATCACTGATGATTCTTCTTCCTCAGGACAGCGAATGGCTGTGCTTCCAGCAGCGGAAGCACTCCATGATGCTGGAGTGGCTGGGCTTGGGGGTCAGTTCTTTCACCCAAAACGTTGCTTCAGCAGGACCTGAGAATACAGGTAAGAGGTACATGTCAACCTAAAACCACATATTAAGTTGGGATATGGTAAAGACCAGAACAGCAGGACTTAAAGTAGTGCCCAGAATAAATAAAGAGCTGTGAATCAGTCAGTGAAAGACAGCTTCATAGGAAAATAGAGAAAAGACTTTCAAAGCCTATATCACAAAATAGGAAATTCTATTTGTAAATAGACGTATGAAAAATGCTTGTTAGAAGCTAGGGCATGGTGGTGCAATTTGAAATCCCAGTACTTGGGAAGCTAAGACAGGAGGATCGCAGGTTCTCTGCCAGCCCCAGCAACTTAGTAAGATCCTATTTCAAAATAAAAAATAAAATAGGGCTAGAGGTGTAGCTCAGAGGTAGAAATATCCCTGAGTTTAATCCCCAGTACAAAAAAAAAGAGAGAGAAAGAGCCTACAAGGGGTCTTCAAAAAAATTTGGTAGTTTTCCACTTAAGTTGGGTGGATGATACCTGGATGTTCATTCTATATATTATATTATCCTTTAAATTGTGTATTTACATTATGTCTACTCTCCTTTATGATTTTTTTGTTTTGTGTTTTTGTGTGATACTGGGGATTGGACCCAGGGGCATTCTAACTCTGAGCTATATCCCCAGCCCTTTTTTTTTTTTTTTTTGGGAAACAGGGTCTCTTCCTGTCTCAGCTTCCCAAGCACTGGGATTACGGGCATGCGCCACCACACCTGGCTCCTTTGCATATTTGATATAAGTAAAACCTTTCTTAAAAGGCATACTTTCAATCAAGCTGGGCGTGGTGGCACACACTTGTAATCCCAGTACTTGGGAGGCTGAGATAAGAGGATTGCAGGTTCACAGCCAGCCTCAGCTACTTAGTGAGGCCCTCCACAAGTTAGTGAGACCCTGTTTCAAAATAAAGTATAAAAAATAGGGCCAGGGGTGTAGTTCGGAGGTAGAATGCCCCTGGGTTCAATCCCTGGTACCACAAAAAAAAAAAGGATAAAAAATAGGGCTGGGAGTGTAACTCAGAGGTAGAACGCCCCTGGGTTCAATCCCCAATACCGCCCAAAAAAAGGCATACTTTCATATATTTTTCTTTTCTTTTTTTTTTTTTTTTTTT